>BQMZ01000314.1:0-99916 GCA_036984285.1 Chlamydomonas sp. KOR1 | reverse complement strand
GGCTGGGAGGCACAAAGCAGGGGAGGCCCCGAGCTCCGACGCGTTTGAAGGCATAAAGCGCCACAGACAATGGGTGGTAACTGGGTAGGTATATTAATTAGACCATTTGCGCTTCCATCTGAATGCGCTACAACCGGGGCAACGTGTTATGTTCATCGCGCATGCCCTTCGGCGCTGCTTTATTTACTGCACTTTCTGCGCTTCGGTCATGAAGGGGTACAGACAATGCATTTGTAGTTTACGTTTGATATTTATGAACTTCTCTGTTTGCCCTCATCGCCAACGGGTGGAGCGTCCGATTTTCGTGACCGACGCCGCTGTCAACCAACCGCCTGTGCGCCACGCCTAGGGGTGTTACATACTGTGAATCACTAACACAATTATGGTTATGTAACGAACTGACCGGTGCGCGTATTAAGGGGGTATTCGTGGATGTCACCTTGTTATAAATTCGGTGACCCAGGGTCGTTTTATGTGGGCAAATCGCCCATACACATGGCAGCGTAAAGAGCGCCCCTGGTGTGGGTGGTGGTACAACCAAGCCATTCGCTGCAACGCACTGCTTAGATTGTGCATGACTCCAATATGGGTGGTGTTGAGAAACACCGAGTTTAGTTTGTGATGTTGGGTAGGCTGCTTAGGCGTCGGCCTCCTCGGCCTTGCCGCCCTTGGACTTCTTGGGCAGCAGCACGGCGTGGATGTTGGGCAGCACACCGCCGGACGCAATGGTCACCTCGCCCAGCAGCTTGCCCAGCTCCTCGTCGTTGCGGATGGCCAGCTGGATGTGGCGGGGCACGATGCGGTTCTTCTTGTTGTCGCGGGCGGCGTTGCCGGCCAGCTCCAGCACCTCAGCGGTCAGGTACTCCAGCACGGCAGCCAGGTACACGGGGGCACCGGCACCGATGCGCTCAGCGTACTTGCCCTTCTTCAGGTAGCGGGCGATGCGGCCCACAGGGAACTGCAGCCCAGCCTTGGCGCTGCGGCTGACGGCCTTCTTGCCGGAGGACTTGCCCTTGCCGCGACCAGCCATGGTGTCAGGTAATCAACAAGTGTGGAGAGTAACAGAGTAGCAAGGAATTGCAGTAATTGCTTTGCAACAAGAGCATTAAGGAAATTGATGTACCAGTCAGGATGCGGTCGCGATGTCTCGGTGAGCCTGGTGGTTGCGGGGGTTGGTCACGGCAGGAGGACGAGCGCGGGAAAGGGGCGCCCCGCTGACACCGCGTCTGTCGCCCAACATATACGACCTGCGTCTTTGCGGTGCAGCTATCCCAGTGCCAAAACCCTAAGACTTACTCACACACTTTACCAAGTACAATGGCCCCCAAGAAGGACGAGAAGCCCGCGACCCAGCCCGAGGCCGGCGATGCCGCGCCCGAGGTGAAGGCGGAGAAGAAGGCCCCCGCCAAGAAGGCGCCGGCCAAGAAGGCTCCTGCCAAGGAGAAGAAGGCTAAGAAGGAGGCCGCCGCTGAGGGCGCTGACAAGAAGAAGAAGAAGGCCAAGGCCAGCAAGGCGGAGACCTACAAGCTCTACATCTACAAGGTGCTCAAGCAGGTGCACCCCGACACCGGCATCAGCTCCAAGGCCATGTCCATTATGAACAGCTTCATCAACGACATCTTCGAGAAGGTGGCCACCGAGGCCTCCAAGCTGAGCCGCTACAACAAGAAGCCCACCGTGACCAGCCGCGAGATCCAGACCGCCGTGCGCCTGGTGCTGCCCGGCGAGCTGGCCAAGCACGCCGTGTCCGAGGGCACCAAGGCCGTCACCAAGTTCACCTCCACCTAAGGAGCTGACGTGGCTGCACACCCACTTTATTTCTGATCATACTCGGTGTTTCTCAACACCACCAAGATCCAGGATGTATCTCATCCCCTGCATGCAACCTACGTGTGTGTGAGCGGCACCCACGTACGTTGGCCTTCCGCGTACTGCAGCACGTGCAGTTTGGACCAGTCTGACTGGAGGTGTGTGCATGTATCTTATGCACATACAGGGGATGATGCCTGCACTGCATGTGGGCCATCACGATGATGGTTCCACGAACCTGCATGGCACTGGGTGGGATGTTTCCGCACTTCCAGTACTGAGCGCAACAGCTGCCACACACGCCACATTGCGTTTTGGGTTGCAGTCCAGGTCGTGTGGCCTCAGTTGTTTGGATGCACCTCACCAAGGGTCCAAGCCTACTACCATCACGTGTCTCACGGGTTATCACAAGCTCCCAACTGGTTGTACTGCTTGTCAGTGCTAAACATGAGGCGGTGTGCTGCACAACCCGACCTGGTATGTTAACTTGAGCAAGCAGGATGGCCGCTCTGACTCCGGAGCGACGTGCTCTGATTGCAGAGGCTGCGCGGTATCTAATGCAGCATGCATGGTCAGCGACATAGCAACGCAGACCCAACCGACCCCTTCCTGTTATCCCTCTACATACTAAGCACCCACCTGTCTCTGGAGGGAGATACGCACGGAGGGAAGCTATCCAAAGCGCTCGCTCCGGGCCCGTTCCTCATATCGCGCCCTCATGGGACGATACGTCTCGAGCGCAACCCGACAGGCGTGTGGGCATACCTGCCTCGGGACCTGTACACCCTGGACCCCGCAGCACTCCACGGCATGATCCTGAGCGGAATCAGCCCAGCCTCGGGCACAGAGCTGCGCGTTGCAGCTGCCCTTGTTCCTGCCCCGGCGCAAACCCCTCAGGTGCAGGGTGGGGCTCTGCCACAGGACGGTGCCGGTGCAGGCGTTACGAACCCTGCTCCAGCGCCGCAAGGCCCAAGCATTCCAGACTGCTCAGCACAGCGGGACCGCTCCTCGCCAATGCTGGGGGCTGCTTCCCGAGGGCCGTATCGGCTGGCAATCGGGGCTGACCTGCGTGGGCACTGCGTGGTGGTAACGCGCACGGCGCCAGCAGGGGGGCAGGGCCACCCGGTGCAAGGCGCTGTGCCGGTGCCGGCGCAGCAGCAGGGCCCCATGGATACCGGTGTCGTTGATGGGGACGCAGCACATCAGCTGGGGGCGAGAGAGGTCCTTCAAGTTCTGCCTGACAGGTGCGAGCGACGTTTAGGCCCTATGAGCTGCGCAGTGGAGGTATTTTCATGCCTGGGGAAGTGGTGTACGCTGTACGGCATGCGTACGGCAGCAGCCACCAGGCAGCTGCTGGCTTGCTTGGTCCCGTGCAGGTGGTTGCAAGGTACGTACTTACACCACGTGGCACTGTGTGCTTGCGGCCATGGCACTGTGGAATGTCGCTCGCTCATAGTGTTGCCCACCGGTTACGTGCAGCAGGTTGCGCAAGGAGGTGGAGATGTGCCTAGGGAGACTGGAAGGTGGGTGTCGGGGCCTCGCTTTCCCGGTCCTTCTGGCCAAGGCAGGACACATGGCGTGGGGTTGCCGACGTGGCACGGCCAGGCTCTGTAGAGGGGAATCCCAAATGCAGACTCAGTTACTACCTTGTCCGTATTCCTTTGCCCTGCCCAGTGCCCACATGTGTCCGCTGCCATGCACAATCCCCAACGCCTCAAGCTAACAGGGCCCCCTGCCGAACGCAGGTGACGGTGGCGGGCCGAGCTGTGTGCTCGTGGAGGTGGCTGTGGACCAGGCAGGGGCGGGACGTGCGGCTTAGCCTCCTGGACGGCAGCAAGCGGTGGCTGGAGGGGTGCAAAGTAGGTGCATGTAGGAGGGGTGCAAGGTAGGTGCATGTAGGAGGGGTGCAATCAAGGCCATGCGTTGTGCACGGCTCTTTAAGTAATAGTGCCAAAGGCGTCATTAACACTCATGCGCGACAAGCACTGCAAAGCATCGTTTTCGGGTTGGGTACATGTTCCCTCCTCAGCCATCTCCTACTGCCGCACCTCCCGGCTGCAGGTGCACCCATCCGAGGCACTGGAGGCACTGGACGGAGGCCTTCCTGGCGGGCGGCCGTGGGCAGGCAGCGGTGTGGGCTGCGGCGGTGGCGCCCAGCAGTGCACCTGCCACGGACCAGCAGGGAGACGGCGAGGCGACGGGTGCTGCGGTGGAGGGAGTGGATGTGGCTGGTCAGCGACAGGACGACCCGCAGGGGCGGGAGGCGTCGGGGCTGTGCGAGCTGGAGCTGCAGCAGCCGGGTGGCCACGTGCTGGGCGGCAAGTGGAGCCGCCCGTCTGGATGCTGCCGTGGGGAAGCGGGAGACATGGACGTGGAGGACGCCGGCGGAGGTGGGGCGGGGAGGTCGTCGCCTTGTGGTGCTGCCCGCGGGAGGTGCTATCTTGGGTTGCTTGGTGTGTATTCACGGTGTGTACCGGTACTTCAAGACTGAGTTTCTAAAGTGCAACAGGTTGCCAAGTCAAGCAAGGGTTGCTGTTGAGGCCTGCTAGAGGCCATCAACTAGCAGTACCGTACCGGTGGTTAGGCCTGCGAGGCGAGCAGGCAGGGTGGGGTAGGGGTCTCCCTTGTTGCCGACACAGCACAGTGCACTACCCCTACGCCGCTGTTAAACACGCTCGTTGCAGGCTCGGACGACCAC
Source organism: Chlamydomonas sp. KOR1 (assembly GCA_036984285.1). Taxonomy (NCBI): domain Eukaryota; kingdom Viridiplantae; phylum Chlorophyta; class Chlorophyceae; order Chlamydomonadales; family Chlamydomonadaceae; genus Chlamydomonas; species Chlamydomonas sp. KOR1. The sequence continues at coordinate 95,409 of BQMZ01000314.1, read as the reverse complement.
GCGAGCGGGTCTCCTGGTGACAAGAGATCTCGCCGCAGTGGCAGCCCTGAGTTTCTGGACGCGACCAGTGATGACGGCGGCTTTGGCACACACCCACGCGGCGCCAACGGCTGTGGTTCGGGCGAGGGCGCGGTGGAGGGGGCAGGGTTCCCGGCGCACAAGGTGGCGTCCTCGGGCGTGCGGCAGGACGGCCATGGCGGGTCGCGTGTCGTCTTTGGCACCGACAACCGGTACTGCCTACCAGGCACCCTTCATCGGTGGGTTAGCTACGAGCACATGGGATTGGCCCTGTGGCAGCCGAGACAGCATGTACAGATGTGCTAGATTCGCCAAAGGGTGTCACTGTCAGGGGCGCAACTCATCTGGGATACTACAGGTAACCCAGGGCCCCTGCGGCTGGGACAGGCATGATCAAGAGGCGGGTTCTTAAAGATGCAAGCGGTTTGCCAGCAATCCCAACGCATCGCGCACCCCAAGGCCCTTAGCGTCGTCTACCAAACGCTATGACACTTGAAAAATGCCTTACAACCGTCTTCCTGCTTGTACTCGCAGCATCAGTGCGCTGCGGTGGGGCGGCGGCTGCCAGGGCCCCGTGTACGGCCTGACGTACCGCGTGGGTCGGCACGTGGCAGGTGGGGCACGGCTGCTGGCGGACGTGCTGTGCGACCTGGCGGGAGGCAGGGCGGGGCGGGGGACGGCAGCCGGTGGCGGCAGCAATGGCGGCGGGGGCGCTGCAGGAGGGAGCAGCATAACGGCAGGCGGCAGCAGGAGCCGGGACCTGACCGGGTACGACAAAGAGATTACACAGTACAGTGAGCACGCGAGCTAGCACGCATGCAGCCACTCTGTCGTGTGCATTATGTAAGCCAGTGCACGTCCACAGGAACGTGGCGTTCCTAGGTGTACTTGCAGTCGGAAACCGCTCTGCCTGCTGCCCCACGCACGCTGTGCCCATGCAGCCAGCCGTTTGCACAAGCGTCCGTGTAGCTTTGCTGGACCGTCCCGGCTGCTTCACAGTATATGTCACACAGCCTATCAGGATACACACACGTACTCAGCGTTTTGATCTTCGTCGGTTGGGTCGAACCAGGGGCAGTATTGGCTCGAATTCTCTGGAAGTCAACGGGGCCCATATCCGAAAGACAAGGGCCTGTGAGGGGTCCTGATCGGGTGAAACGGTGGGGTTTGGGGGGCGGAGGCCCCCCAAACGCAAACTTTTTGCCCCCCCCATCCGAAACTTGGGTCCCAGAGAGGCACCTGTTTCGACGTGTCATCCGAAAGCCCCCACGGAAGATCGAAACACTGCACGTCCTCCGCCCTGTGCCCCGTTCCCGGTGCCCCCTGCGTCCGGCAGCTCATTGCTTGGCCCGGCTGCGTCGCAGCTATTCCACATTATCCCCTTTAACAAGGACCAACGTGAACCAACAAGACCTGCTGGTTCGCCTCCTCCTCCTGCCCCATGCATGCCCCGTGCCCTCCGTAGCTCGCTGCTGCTGCTGGGCCGTCCCGGCAGCGGCAAGACCACGCTGCTGCGCGACGCCGCCCGGCTGCTGGCGGACGAGCTGGGGCTGGCGGTGGTGGTGGTGGACACCAGCAACGAGATTGCGGGTGCGCTGTCATCTTCTGTTCGGCTTGTTCGGCTTCCGTGACCCACTGCCTCCCCGTGGCCTCGACGCAGCTGTGCTAAGCCGGCCTAAGGGGTACCGGCATCCGTTCTGCGGTACGGCACGGTACGGTACTGTACGGCCTGCTGACGTGGCATGTGTGCATGTGTGCAGGCGGCTCGGTGCAGCCCCACCCGTGCATCGGCCGGGCGCGGCGTGTGGTGGTGGGGCGGCGGCAGCAGCTGGCGGCGGTCATGGTGGAGGCGGTGCAGAACCACGGCCCGGAGGTGAGGCGGGGCCTGAGGACACGCCATAGCGCGTACGAAATGGGATGTGTAGGTGTCAGGAACTGTGTCCTCGGGTGGAATGGGCGCTAGCCTGGGGTTCGTGGTACTTGGGGCTGTATTTGATCCTGTTCAGTTCAGAGGTGTCGCAGGGTGCCAAGGCGCGGCGGCAAGGCAACGGTACCGTACTCCGCACTTGCCTATAGGGGTGTTAGCCATGCACAACTCAAGTGCCAAGCGCCCTCGTGCCGTAAAGGTTGCGGCCAAGACTGTCACGGTAGTCGCCTGCAGTCTGCCCATGATTGCGCACGTGCTAGCCTCACCCGCGCTTGCCAGCACATGCCCCTGAATGCTACGCCGTACGGCGCGCTTGAGTCCCTTCCTTGCGTGCCTTGCTTTCCAGGTCATCATAGTGGACGAGTTGGGCACGAAGCAGGTGCGGCCGAGGACATGTGGCCTGCAAGTGTCCAGTGCACACGGCCACATTGCCAGTTGTCCACCATGGCACCTGGCCGGCACCCCACCCACCATGCCACACTTGCCTAGGCGTGGACAGCCAGCCCGCCGAGAACTCGTTTTGGGGTGCAAAGTGAGTTCCACGTGGCGGCAGCCGGCAGGGCGCGAGGCCGCAGACGTGAGTTCACAGGCTTAGGTGCCACATACTCCTTCCCAACACATCCGCAGGAGGTGGAGGCCGCCCGCACCATCTTGCAGCGTGGCGTGATGCTGGTGGCCACGGCGCACGGCACGGACCTGGGCTCTCTGCTGCACAACCCCGACCTTAACCCGCTGGTGGGGGGCCTGCAGGTGGGCCGTACAGTGTCGTACTTGTACGGGTGCGTCACTGGGCGTGTGCCGTACCATGCTATGCCGTACGACGCCGTGCGCCTCAGCACGAGTGTGTGCACGGCGTCAGCTACTGAAGAAAGTCAGCAGATGGGAGAGGGTACGGTAGGGGTGCATGCAACACACCGCCTGTCTGCTAGCTACAGCCCAGGATCAGGTTCAGGTTCACAACCTGTTTACCCATGACCGATATGGCGACCCCACCTTACGACCAAGCAAACCCAAGTGGATCTCCTCTAGCTGTGTGGCTTCCTTGATGCCCTGCTCAGGTACCGGTAGCTGCAGCACCGACCTATGGTGGTGTTGACCGCACGGCTGCACTTGACAAAGCTGTTCAACATACACTCCCGCCGGGCCATCGTGCCATGCTGGCCCCCTAGGCTGTGACGCTGGGCGACAGCACGGCCCACCGCTGCAATGGCGGGTCCAAGACACGGGTGGAGCGCCGGGGCCTGCCCACCTTCAGGTGCGTGCTCACCTATAGGTGCGGCGCCGTGCAAGCGACAACAACTTGGCTCGCCCGTGCACATGCATGGCTTGGCATGGCTTGACTAGGTATGTGCAGCTGGGTGTGCAGCGGGAAGCAAGCCTACGGTAGGGAATGGGCTAGTTGCGCCCACTCCTGATGTGGAAGCGCAGCGGCAGCCCACCGTGGGTGCATTTCTTTCTCAATTGCCTCACAGCCATCTCGGTGTGTGCAATGCAGGACGCTGGTGGAGGTGCTGGGTGCCGGGCGGTGAGCAAGGGAGCGGGCGGCAGAGTCGCTGTGCTTGCGTGTGGGGAGAGCATGCTGTGCAGCCACGTGCACGGGACATCGTTGGTAGACACTGAACACTAGGCGCCCTGCCCCTGCGCAGCAGCACACGGCATACCGGTACCGGTACGCCCCACACCGCTCAAGCAAGCCAAGAACCACCACGCTCTGCTCGATGGGCAACAATAGGCTTCTGTACATGGCTGCGGGCATGCCTACCCCCACGAACTCGCGGCATGCATCATACAGTTTTCCTTGCTGCCATGCAGGCTCCGCGTCCGGCCTGACGTGGCGGGCAGCGTGGATGCCCTCCTGGGGGGCCCACCTGGCGTGCAGCTGCAGCTGCAGCGAGGGCAGCAGCGGAGCTGGGGCACCAGTGGCAACGGCAACGGCACAACCAGCTGCACCACCAGGCGCCAGCAGCCCGGCGCTCTGCTGCTGGTGCAGGAGCAGGAGGGGCAGCAGCAGGCGGGGATAGGTCACCGTGCCGGGCAGCAGGAGGTGCTGGCGCCCGCAACTGAGCAGCTGCGGTGGATGGAGGGTGGTGGCCGAATGTGCGTCGAGTTTGTGGAGCCCACGTTGGAAGTGGCGTAGTGCGGGGTGTGGGTGGTGCTGTGGCGCAAGTTTGCTGCTCAAAGGTTCAGGGCTCACGGCAAGGCCGAGGTGCGGTCAAGGGTTACTACATGCAGGCGGCAAATAGTTGGCAAGAGGGCTGCGTGGCTGGCAGTTGCTGTTGGTTTAACCAGGCAGCAGAGGCCCTGCATACACAGAAATTGTGGCTCTCCCTGAGATTGATCATGCAGACGGTGATTGCTTGGACCACCTTGCACACAAACCGTTGCGTTCAAGCGGCTGTGGGAAAGGGAGTAGCAGGCCGTCGTGCACCACTGCAGCATTGACATCATACACGCACCCCACCCCCACGTGCATGCTAAGATTGTAAGGAGAAGCTTGATGGTTTCATTTTGATGGTGGTGTTGAGAAACACCGGGTTTTGTTGGTCCGAAGGCCTGGCAGCGGCTGCTTTACGCGCGCTCGCCACGGATGCGGCGGGCCAGCTGGATGTCCTTGGGCATGATGGTCACACGCTTGGCGTGGATGGCGCACAGGTTGGTGTCCTCGAACAGGCCCACCAGGTACGCCTCGGCAGCCTCCTGCAGCGCCAGCACGGCCTGGCTCTGGAAGCGCAGGTCGGTCTTGAAGTCCTGGGCAATCTCGCGCACGAGGCGCTGGAAGGGCAGCTTGCGGATGAGCAGCTCAGTGGACTTCTGGTACTTGCGGATCTCACGCAGCGCCACGGTACCGGGGCGGTAGCGGTGGGGCTTCTTCACACCGCCGGTGGCGGGGGTCTTGCGAGCGGCCTTGGTGGCCAGCTGCTTGCGGGGCGCCTTGCCGCCGGTCGACTTGCGGGCAGTCTGCTTGGTGCGGGCCATTCTTGTTGCTGTAGAGGAATCGTCAGGAGACTATGTAGATACTTTCAGGATGCAGTGGTTTGGAACACTCGAGTAGCCGCGCCAATAAAACAAGCCCGCGACCGTACGGCGCCGAGTGGACGAGCGCGGGAAAGGCCCCCGCTGACCCGGGCTCACCGTGGCGCTTACCCGAGGCAGCGCAGCGTAGATATGCGACCACGACTGTAGGTGTGAACATATATACCCTTAACCCTTTTCTCAGCTTGCCTACTCTATTCTCAAACATGTCTGGACGCGGCAAGGGCGGCAAGGGCCTGGGCAAGGGCGGTGCTAAGCGCCACCGCAAGGTGCTCCGCGACAACATCCAGGGCATCACCAAGCCCGCTATCCGCCGTCTGGCTCGTCGTGGCGGTGTGAAGCGCATCAGCGGCCTCATCTACGAGGAGACCCGCACGGTGCTGAAGACCTTCCTGGAGAACGTCATCCGCGACTCGGTCACCTACACTGAGCACGCTCGCCGCAAGACCGTGACCGCCATGGACGTGGTGTACGCGCTCAAGCGCCAGGGCCGCACCCTGTACGGCTTCGGCGGTTAAGCGTCTGGCGCTGCCTCCGCCTCACCATCCTCGATGTGTATTCAACCCGGTGTTTCTCAACACCACCAGAACTGGATACTTATTAAAATGAAACGTTGCGAGCTCCTGCGAGGATGTTGAGATTGGTTTGTGTAGGCACCGTATTATCGTCTGGCGCTGCCTAGCCTTCCATCCCTGTCGCCACCCTCGGCATCCCCAACCCGGTGTTCCTTAACACCACCTCAACAGAGGAAACAAGCCCCTTTACAGCCTGCACTTGACCATGTTGTACAGTAGCTGTTAACACACAGTATGTGCGTGCCGTTTCGTGGGCCAAGGTGCAATTTTTTGGGCCAAGATTGCCGGCATGTGCCCTAAGTGCCGCCTCACGCACTGCTGCAGTATCAAAAAATGCAACGGTGGGCATCCGCAAGAGGGCAAGGGATGGTCGAATACCCGGGCGTATGGTGTGCAGAGTGGATGGACTCCAGGCCCCGTGCCTGCTTGCCTTACCATTTAATGGGTCTCGCTATGGGAGCACGCTGAAACACGGACGTCGCAACCAAGTTAGGACGAACTGACCCAGAACCTGGCATCTGCCCTGAGCACGACACGTACAAAACTGAGGGCACACTGGCACGAGTGCTGTCAGGTTCACCTGCAGTCAAGTACAGGGGTCCCCTGGTCAGGTACACCTGGTTACTTAGCTGCGGCACCTGAGAAACCACCGGACCCTGGGGCTGCAGGTAGAAAGGGAGAGCCAACATTACGGCAGCAGCACCAAACATGCTGCAGGCGACCGCCTTAGATTGTGCATGGAACCCATCGTGGTGGTGTTGCTGCAGGCAGACGTAGGCAGGGGAGACGGACGTAGGTGGATCCATGGCTGCACTTGCCCGGTGCATCGAGTACGACAGGGAGCCTGTGCGAGGGTGCGACCAGTCTGGACGGCTACCGGCACGCAGGCAGGTGCAATTCGCTTAGTGCCCAGCTGAGCCGGTCACAGGCGTCTGCGCGTTGTAACAGCATAAGAGGCAACTGTCATGCGTGCCAGCACCATGAGGGTCTGGGGACATCCAGCACACGCGGCTGGCCTACACAGCAACAATGAAACCCGCAGCATCCAATATGGGTGGTGTTGAGAAACACCGAGTTTGGGTTGCGTTATAGGGAAGGTTGCTTAGGCGTCGGCCTCCTCGGCCTTGCCGCCCTTGGACTTCTTGGGCAGCAGCACGGCGTGGATGTTGGGCAGCACACCGCCGGACGCAATGGTCACCTCGCCCAGCAGCTTGCCCAGCTCCTCGTCGTTGCGGATGGCCAGCTGGATGTGGCGGGGCACGATGCGGTTCTTCTTGTTGTCGCGAGCGGCGTTGCCGGCCAGCTCCAGCACCTCAGCGGTCAGGTACTCCAGCACGGCAGCCAGGTACACGGGGGCACCGGCACCGATGCGCTCAGCGTACTTGCCCTTCTTCAGGTAGCGGGCGATGCGGCCCACAGGGAACTGCAGCCCAGCCTTGGCGCTGCGGCTGACGGCCTTCTTGCCGGAGGACTTGCCCTTGCCGCGACCAGCCATGGTGTCAGGTAATCAACAAGTGTGAAGAGAGGATGAGGATACAGAGGTCAGGGATTATGATACTTGTTATTTGCAACAAGAGCATTATAGGAAATTGATGTACCAGTGCGAACGCGGTCGCGCTGTCTCGGTGAGCCTGGCGGTTGCGGGGGTTGGTCACGGCAGGTGGACGAGCGCGGGAAAGGGGCGCCCCGCTGACACCGCGTCCGTCGCCCAACATATACGACCTGCGTCTTTGCGGTGCAGCTATCCCAGTGCCAAAAAACCCTAAGACTTACTCACACACTTTACCAAGTACAATGGCCCCCAAGAAGGACGAGAAGCCCGCGACCCAGCCTGAGGCCGGCGATGCCGCGCCCGAGGTGAAGGCGGAGAAGAAGGCCCCCGCCAAGAAGGCGCCGGCCAAGAAGGCTCCTGCCAAGGAGAAGAAGGCTAAGAAGGAGGCCACCGCTGAGGGCGCCGAGGGCGCTGACAAGAAGAAGAAGAAGGCCAAGGCCAGCAAGGCGGAGACCTACAAGCTCTACATCTACAAGGTGCTCAAGCAGGTACACCCCGACACTGGCATCAGCTCCAAGGCCATGTCCATCATGAACAGCTTCATCAACGACATCTTCGAGAAGGTGGCCACCGAGGCCTCCAAGCTGAGCCGCTACAACAAGAAGCCCACCGTGACCAGTCGCGAGATCCAGACCGCCGTGCGCCTGGTGCTGCCGGGCGAGCTGGCCAAGCACGCTGTGTCCGAGGGCACCAAGGCCGTCACCAAGTTCACCTCCACCTAAGGAGCTGAACACCCGGCTGCACACCCACTTTATTTCTGATCATACTCGGTGTTTCTCAACACCACCAAGATTCTGGATGATGCATCCCGCATCGACACGCAATCTATGTTGTGTGAGCGGCACCCACGTATGTTGGCATTCTGCAGCGCGTACAGTTTGGACCAGTCTGACTGAAAGCGTGTGCAACCACGGGAACTCTTGTGCAACTGTGTACGTACCTGATGGGATCAGAGCAGAGCTGGATCAGAGGGTGCCTAGTTGACCTGCATCAATGCATTTGGGGTCGGGACAGTGCATGTATGCTGGGTGCATCCCGCCAGTCCTAGACAGGTAGGCAGGAGAGCATGCTGGGACCTTGACTGCGGCACCAATGTGGCTACTCCAAGCCCGGTTGCTGTCTGAGTTGGATCTGATTGGGTTTTGCCCCTTGCGCACGATGTTTGCATCTACGGATCCTCTTGTTCTGAGACGTCACGGTCACAGCCACCCGTGCAGGGGAATTGACGCAAGAAGTGTTTCCGTCGTCTCTCTTGCCTAACGGTCTGAAGTGCCTGGGTACCGTAGCGCGTCGGCCCTGGTCGGCCCTTGCTCTATGACGCACCCAAGACTCACCCTCTGTGCGCCCAGGGTGTAACACAGGACATTTGCGTGATATTGTCGCTGCTGCAGGATAGTGGGAACATTCGCAGGCTCAGGGGAAACAGCAGCACAGGCGGCATGCCCAGGTCCCATGCTTTATCCGCATCAGGTGCAGCTGGCTGTTATGGGTGTAGGTTAACAGCAGAACACCTTCTGGTAAACACAACAACACGTCATATATCCGGCTGAATCAACCTCCGTACGCATCCACCCTGGTACCCCGCAGTACGGAAGCATAGCACCCATAGCCTTACACGTGGCGGTAATGTACTAGCACTGCTTGTGCTTTGCTTGACCTGTCGACGACCTCTCTAATGCGTTCAGCCAGGTTCAGCCGGACGACAGGGCACACCGGTTGGGTTGAAACCGAACACTGTACAGTTCACTGCATTGCAACCTGCTGCCTTGATCGTAAGACAAAAGTCATTATTGGTTCGCACAAGCATGCCATGATGCTTGCTGTTATACGAGGAATGCGGTACTTGCAGCCCGCCAAGACACCTGGAGTACGTTCTTCACGCACCAAGCAGCACATGCTAATACGTGCCACTTGCATCACCAGCCCTGAAATACGCTTATGGGCTACATGGTTCCAAACTTCAATCTGCAGGTCACCAGTAGCCCAATGTACATGCCTTGCACGCACGCAGAATAAACATGGCACACTTTGCGCCGCCTAGCTTCCAGCCACCCGCAACCTTCAACGTACGGCCAAGCTAAGACCCCAACCTCCATTCGTTGCGACATACACCCAGGCACATTGCGACGAGCTCCCACCCAAGCCGCGGCAATGCCCCCACAATACCCTGTTCGCTTGCCACCATACCGAACGCCTCCCCTACCCCTACCCCCTACCCCTAGGCCTGCTGCCTAGCCTCCCCCTTTCCCCCCACAGGCGGCAGCTCCTCCAGGCAGCCCGCCGGCAGCGCCCTGACCCAGCCCCGCTGCCGCAGCAGCCCCAGCATGTCCCTCAGCAGCGGGATGGAGCCCAGCGTGGCGCAGCTGCCCACCAGCAGGAGCTTGGCCCGCGACCGCGTGATGGCCACGTTGAGCCGCTGCCAGTCCGCCAGCAGCCGCCCCGCGCTGCGGCCCGGGTTGCACCGCACGAACGACAGCAGCACAGCGCCCTTATCCCGCCCCTGGAACCTATCGATCGTCAGCACCTCCACCCCGCTTCCGCTCCCACTCCCACCCTCGCCCTGCTGCTGCTGTCCGCCTTGCGCCGCTCCAGCACCACCAGCAGCTGCCTCCGGCTCCAGCAGCTCCGCCAGCGCCGCCCCCAGCGCCGCCACCTGCGCCTTGTACGGCGACGCCACCCCAATGTCGCCAGGGGAGAGCCCCGCCGCCACCAGCCCCGCCGCCAGCGCCGCCACCAGCCGCACCTCCCCAGGGTTGGCCACGCCGTCGCCCAGCAGCACCTCCCTGCAGCCGGGGCCCACGCCGTCCGTGTCCAGGAACAGCACGCGCTGCTGCGGCTGTAGCGCCTCCAGCAGCCACGCGGGGAGCTGCTGCAGACCCATGGGTCGGGGTCCGGGCCCGGACCCGGCTGACATGCCAGGGGAGCTGGTTCCGGAGCTGCCGCTAGGGGCCGGGAATGCGGCCAGTAAGGCGGGCAGGTGCGGCAGGTGGAGGGTGGCGTGCGCCACCTGCTCGCTGCCGCACAGCAGGCGGCCGTTGTAGACCAGGGCGTTGGACAGCGCCATGATGTCGGCGGCCATGCGGTACTGGCTGCGCAGCGTAACCACGGCCTGGGAGGGTATGGGGTTGGGTGCGGGAGAGGGGAATGATGTGAAGGAGACGTGGCGATACCTGTAGGTGCGGGCATTTGTGCCAGCTGCCAGGCCCAGGGGGCACAGCGAGCTGCTTGCATCCAATACCCAGAGGCGGCTGCTTCGAATGCGTGCGTCCAGCGAGCGCGTAGAGCTGTAGGCACGCGCGTACATTCACAAATGCGTTGCAGCCCACAACGCTCCAGCCTCCCAGAAGTCAAGCCACCCCCGACGCTCAAGCCCCCTTTACCGCCGCCCAGCCCCACCTGCGGGTGCGCCTCCGACAGCCTCCTGAACAGGCTGACGCCCAGGCCGCCCTGCGCCGCCTCCCTGCTGACCACCAGCGGGCTGAGCTGGTAGTGGTCCCCCACCAGCAGGAAGGACCTCCCCAGCATCAGCGGTCCCAGGCTGGCGGGCAGCGTGACCTGGCTGGCCTCGTCCAGGATGGCCACGCTGAAGGTGCGCCCCGCCAGCAGCGGGTGGTGCGCGGAGAGACACGTGCAGCCAACCTAGAGGGCGCGCGCAAATCGAAACCGTATGAGGCGCCAGGGATTGACTAACATAGTAGATTGTGAAGCAGGAGAGGTAGCTGTTGGTGAAAGGCCGCGAAACATGCCCCAGCCGTGCAACAAGCGAAGGTGTGCACGGCATGGTTTCAGGGCCAGTTCCGTACGAGGCGTGGGTCTTCCTGAGAGACTATGAACCCAGCCGGTATGCAGCCTCCTTAGGGATACGTGCATCACTGCGGCTGTAATGCACTGCTCAGTGCACAACGTGCAGGTACCGGCGCGGTGGCTCACCACGGGCGTGCGCTGCATGAGTTCCTTAAGGCCCGCGGTGCTGGTGTCGGGGTGCTGTGCGCCGCCCGGCAGGTAGGGCCGCACCGCGGGGTGCACGGCGGCCGGCTGGCCCAGGCGCACGAAGGGCACCTCGCTGCCCACCAGCTTGAGCAGGATGTTGTCAACAGCGCTGTTGGTGTAGGAGGCAACCAGCACAGTGCGGCCCAGCTGCACCAGCGCCTACGGGTGCCACACACAGGCACACACGTGCATCGGAATGTTGGTCACAGCGTAACTTAGGGAACTTGTTATGGCAAAAAGTCGATAGTGTGCTGCTGCGGCTCAGCTACACCAGCGCCTGTGGACCATGCACATGTTTAGTTAATAATTTGCGCCAATACGGCATGTGCCCAGCCGCCTGGACGCGGTCCCATGCACATTTTCTTGAAGAAGGAGCGTACCAGCAGGCAAGCGGCCACCAGCATAGCAATCATACAGACCACGCTACACGCCCGGTGACCAGAGCCAGTACCGTACGCACGCTCATGCACCCACCCGTATGATGTGCACGATGGTGGTGGTCTTGCCCGTTCCCGGCATGCCCAGCAGCACGGCGTAGTCGTTCATGGCCAGCACGCGCTGCACGGCCTCCAGCTGCTCCCCGTTCAACAGGTGCGCGTGGGACCGCACGTAGGCGCTGGCGCACAGGGATGGCGGTAGGGCGCCGCCCGCGGTAATAGGGCTGGTGCCCCCGCCGCCGCTGCCAAAGCTCAGAGGCACTGCGAACACGAAGACACGGGCGGGAGTAAGCAATGCCCGCGCCGGATCTCGTGCTCTCATGTTCATACAGCCAAATGCCCTAGACGACACGGCTTCCGTTCTACTGGCCCCAATACGGCCCAATGGGCTGGTCAGGGGCTAGCCCTGCCCTAGACAGCAGACTTGCGGGCATTGTACCCTCACCTGAGCCGCAGGGCGCCTGCGAGTCCATGGTGGCCCCTGACCCCGGCGCCACGCCCTGCTGCGGTGCCTCCAGCTGCACCACCAGCTGCCGCAGCCGCTGCACGATCGCCTCGCGCCGCCGGTCTGCAGCCTGCGAGGGCTGCTGGGTGGCCCCTCCTCCTCCTCCCCCGCCGCCTCTCCCACCGCCGCCGCCGCCGGTTTTCTGCCACCCCATGCCCGCCCCGTTAATACACAGCTTGGCCAGGTTGAGACGCATCTGTGCGAAGGTGGAGGCAGCCTCGTCTCTGTCCAGGCGCCACGTTACGGCGGCAGCGTTGCTGCTGCCCTCGCCGCCGCACTGCGGGCAGCGGTGCGCTGTTGCACCTGTGCCGCTGGGGCAGGCCCCAGCCCCTGCAGCCCCTGCACAGCTGCAGGGGGCGTGCTGCTGTCCCGCGAGCCGTGCAGTGCGGAGCTCCTTGTTGCTGGCCAGCGTAATTGTCTCCTGTGGGCACGGCAATGCACGCATCGTTAGCTGACATGTGCAGGTGACCTGCTTGGCCTTGGCAGCACGTGCAAGTTGGCTGGCTGTCGCTCCGTGCTCATAACAACACGTATATGTTGCTATACTCGCCCGCCCTTCGGCAAATGGCCCCACCCACCGGTGTTACGCTGAGCACGGTGACACGTGCCGCCTGCGCGTGGCGGCCCTCCACGCCCAGCACGCCGCGGTCGTCGGCCGCGAACCCACCATCCAGCAGCCCTGAGCCCGACCCGTTCTCCGGCTCCCCTTGCACCCCGGGGTCAGCACGCGCGGCACCGTCCGTGTCCATAGGGACCGCGGAGCGGCAGCCACTCGCTGCCGTGGCATGGGGCTGTGGTGCCGCGGCGGAGGGGGTAGCACCAACAGCGGCTGGGGTGGTAGCGGCGGGCCTGGGGTTGTGCGAACGCGGCCTTCCGAAGACGTAGACGTATCGGCGGCCGTCAGGGCACTCCTCTGCACCGCGCGCCTCCAGCAGCTGCAGCCGCGAGATGCAGCCGCCCTGCTGCTCGCGCTCGACGCCGGTGATGGCCCACAGCTGCACACACGCACAAGGAGGAAACACAGGGGCGCTCATGAGTCGAAACCTTGGTGTGCCAAACAGCATACCGTATGAACCCATGAGCATGCACAAGCTTCACACAGGCCCGGTGCATGCCGGTTCAACCGGTGCGTGGTGTGAATATGCCCTAAGCCACGCAAACGCCGAACGTACCTCGGACTGGTTGCCTCTGGCCGCGCCCTCCTCCAGGTCCACCAGGCGCGACCAGTGGGCAAAGAAGGCCGCACATGCCGGCCGCACGCCCACCACCTGCTCCGACAGCCCCGGGTGCAGCCCGTGAGGCAGGGACCCGCCTGCCGCCGCGCCGCCTGCCGCACTAGCTGCGTGGTGGCTGTCTGCCGCCAGGTACAGCGCACACGTGGCGCTCACGGCGCAGTACTTGCAGTTGCGCTCGGCCTCACCGCCCTGCATGAAAGAGATGTACACTTGGTGCGTGAGGGCAGCCCAAGAGCACAGTGAGGAGGTCCCGCACAGCGGCACAAGGGCGGCTGCGTAGCGGCTTTGCAGGCACAATCCGCTAAGGCTCGCACAGTGACAAAGCTGAGGCGTGGAACTAGCGGTTATGCAGGCCTTCAGAAGGGCAGGGCGCGTCACGCACCTGCAGAGGCGGCGGCGGTGCGCCTGTCGCCAGCGCCGCCGCCAGCCTGTTGCGGTGCATGAGCAGCGATGCCAGCTCCCCGTGCGTGTAGCGCACTGCGGTCAGCGTTGGGCTGTTGATGTTCCACAGCAGGCCGGTGCGCACAGCGGTGCGGTAGCGGTCCTCCATCAGCAGCAGGTACAGCAGCACCTGGAGAGTGGGGTGAGGAGGAAAGCAGGCTGAGTTACAGCTGCATGGGGCATGGACGCATGGTTGACTGCGAGTAGGGAGTTCAAGAGTGTAGCCGCGACCGCCGTCCATATGACAGCGGTATACCATTATGCACCACTGTCACTGTGGCACGCTGTGCGCATGGAGCAGACTTCGGGCACCTTTTTGCTATGCATCGTTTTGGCGCCGTGTCGTACCTGTGCGCGGTGCGAGCAGTGGTCTTTGCCGCTCTTGAACTCAAACGGCACAATCATGGACTCGCAGGAGAAGCCCGGCAGGGAGCCCTGCTGCTGCTGCTGCTGCTGCTGTCCGTGCACCGGCGCCTGCGGAGGCAGCAAGGGTGCAGCTCCCGCCGACCAGCTGCTCTGCCGCCGCACCTGGCCCCTTGCCTCCGCTGCCACAGCTCCCTGTCCCCCCTGCGCCTGCGACTTCGCCCCGCCCATGGGCTGGAGTCCCCCATCCGATAGCCTCCCATGCTGCTGCCTCTGCAACTGCTGACCCCCGTGGTACCTCGGCGGCCCGCCGCCGCCGTCCGCGCCCCATCCGCCCTGCGACGCCAACCCCCGCCCCTGCTGCTGCTGCTGCTGCAACGAGCTCGCGTAGCCCCCCGCCAGCGTGCGCTGGTTATGCAGCGGGTCCTGCGTGGCAACCGTCACCCTCAACGTCGCGTCCAGCTGCCCTTTCAGCCCATACTTTGGCGCCCAGATGCTCTCCTCAATGTCCACCACCTCATGCACACGGCAGAAGGCGGGCCCCGCCGCCTGCTGGCCCCCGCCCGGGCCCATGTCCAGGCGCGCCCCCTGCGGCGCCCCGCCGCTCCCCGGCACGTGCGGGGCCACATACGCGGCGCAGAAGGCCACCAGGGCGTCCAGCTGCTGCGCCAGGCGGCCCAGCACCTCGCCCTCCGTGAGGTGCGCCTCCTGCAGCTTGTCGGTGCTGGCCGACAGGATGGTGCGGGCCTGGGAGGGTGTGGACCGACAACGACAGGGCAGGTGGCCGCGGTGTGCCGCCTTGGTGATAGCAGCGGTATTCTTTCCCATGATAATGCGAGTGGTGTTCAGCTTAGACATCAGGACTGCGAGCGAATATTCCGGTATCATGTCCAATTGCGTGCGGAGAGCGATGCAACAGGCGCTTTCGGGACCGTGCAGCGGTAGACGCCCACCTCTGCCATCATGTTCTCTTTACTCAGCGTGCCCTCCAGCGCGGCGTGCAGGCTGCGCTGCAGCAGCAGGTGCGACAGCTGCCCCACCAGCGCCGCCTCGCCGCCGGGACCGCCCGCCACGCGCTCCTGCAGCCACGCGCGGCGCTGGCAAGTGACGGCCGTGGTGATCGCCGTGCCTGCGGGGCCCCATTGCCGTAGTGAGGGACAGGTACTTGTCACACTGGCATCCCCCGCAGAGCAGCACCTGCGTGCAGATCGAAGCTGCACCACAAAGCACAGCCAAAGCTGCCTGGTGGGGCCCCACACCCACCCCCGGGTGTGCAGAAATTAAGTACGGCCGGCAGCAGCCCCCACCTGACAGCAGGATGTCGGGGTGCAGCACCAGCAGCCCCTCGTCCATGGTGATGCGCAACGCCCGCGCAGGCCCCGGCTCGGGCTGCCCCCCGATGACGTTGACGCTGTCCCCCGGCTGCACCTCCAGGTCCGCCCACACGTCGTGCAGATACACCCACGCCTCGGAGGCCTACGAGCCACAGGAGGGCAACAACAGCAGGTCAGAGCCAGCGTGACGTGCCCGCGTACAAGGCTTGCGCCTCGTGGTCAGGCCCGCGGTTCGGTTCGACTATGCCTTCACGGCAGGCGGAGGTACTGCAACACCCAACGTGGCAAACGCTTGGGCGGTGCAGCCTCCGGGGTCACATTGCGTGCACAACTACAAACGCTGCACATGCTTGGCTCAAGGCAAATCGTGTACTCGGCAGTCCTTTGGGCCTACCTTATACTCGCTCCAGCAGCGTAGCGCCCGCACGTACTGGTGCGGCAGGAAGGTGGACTCCATGACGATGAAGTGCACCTCCTCGCGGTCGCCCAGCAGCCCGGGGTCGGGCGGCGGCGGCAGGGCGCCCCTCGCCTGGGGCATAGCAGCCCCCGGCACCCCTTGGCCAGCTGGCCCCGAGCCCGAGGATGCGCTCGAGTATTCCCTGCCTACTGGAGGTGCAGCTGGCACTGGTTGCCCAATCGCTGACGGCCCGGGCCCCTGGGTATGCCCCAACGGGGCTGCAGCAGGAGCAGGAGCAGTAACAAGGGCAGCGGGTAGGGAGCACGGGAGCTGGTTGCTCGCGAGAGACGACCCCGGTGCACCTGCGGCATGCAGGGGCGCCGGTGTGGGCTCTGCGGCGCTGCCTGGATGAATGCATGCTGCCTGCGTCTGTTGCGGGACGGTGGGCGCTGTCGCAACTGCCTGAGTGGGCCGCGTCATTGCGTCTGCCACCAAGGCGTCTATGTCCACGTCCCAGTCGTCGTCGTCATCGTCCAGCGGCTGCTGCTGCTGTGTACTAGCAGCAGCAGCCGGCCGTACTACCACAGCCCCAGCCGTCTCCGGTGGCGGCGCTGCCGGGGCTGCACCGTTGGCTGCAACAGGGCCGGGTCCCCCGGGTGCACTCGCCTGGGGCTGTATGCTTCCTGGATTTACAGTGTCCCCAACCAGGGGCCGTGACGGCACTGGAGCCGCGTCCAGCGGCACGGCGGAAGCGGCAGCAGCGCTGTGGGCACTACTGAGCGATGGCTGAGGCCCGGTAGGAGGCAGGGTGCTGGGACACGGTCGGAGTGGCAAAGCCCCAGCTGGAGCCGCCCGCCCATCCGCAGCTCCTGACATGTCCGCAGCTGCTGTGTAGGCCGTAAACATGTTGTAGCTGCCCCGTTGGTGCGCACCTTCGGAGAGGTGTGGGTCTGTGGATGGAGCCTCGCCCTGTGCCTCTGCAGCTGGCAGGCGGGGTGCTGCTGCGCCGGTGCTGCCGGCTCCGTCGGCAGCCGGGTGTAAGGACATAGGGTCCCGCAAGGCCTCAGAGGCCCCGTCCACACCAGGTCCCCCTAGGTCCTTTACCACGGGTTGCAGCGCCTGCTGCTGTCCCATGCCACCATGGCATGCTGGACGCAGAGGTTCACGGGGGCCACCATGGCCAGCCTGTGTTCCCCCTTGCGTTGCAGCCTGCGGCTGTGCTGCTGTAAGTCGCGGAGCCAACACTCCGCACACTGCAGTGGAGGTCGGACCTAGCCCACCAGCTGCGGGAGCGCCGGCGGCTACTTTGTGGGCTGACACCGGGGCACAGTCCTCGTCTGCCTCGAGGGACTCCACCGCCTTGCTGGCTAGCTGCTCGCCTGCGACTGGGTCCGCGGGCCCAGACTTGTCTGCCAGGGGGCCTGCCGAACTGGGTGGCCCGCCGTTGTTCTTCACCATCCGCTCCACCTTTGCACCAACAGGGGGGTATGCAACGGCAGCCGGATCAGCTTCCGCGACTACACGCACGCAACGTGCGAGCTGGGGAACACCTCATCTGCAGGCGGGTGCCTTCTCTCAAAAGGCCCCCGAACGGCTAAATGCATATTAGTGCACCCCATCCCGCAGCTTTAGAAGTGCAATGGCAACGTGCAGCGCCCATCTAGCGATGCCGCATGCCGAGCCGACTCATACACAAGGCAACGTTGCCTACCTGGTCCAACAGGTCAAGCAGCGCGCGCCGCTTGTTGCCCGAGCCGCCCTTCTTGTTGGTGGTCACCAGCGCGCGCTTGTGGCCCAGCAGGAGCGACTGCGGCTGGGCCCCGGGCGTGCGCGAGGGGTCGCCGCCCCGGAGCCCTGACCGCAACTTGGACCTGCGTCCACAAGCCCAACAGGTTGGCTAGTCAATACTCTGTTTTGCGCTTTGCAGTATGCCAGCAGCGCAGTAATCCCCCCTCAGTATACAGCTGAAGTACGTGCCACGCCCCTCAGCAAGCCCCTTACCCGAATCGCCCGCCAGATCCCGGCGTCCTGTATGCCTCCGCGCTGGCCAGCACCTCCATCTCCACCTCCGTCATGGCGTCGTCCCCGCCGTCCTCGGGCACCGGCGGCAGCCCTGCCGCCTGCCGGGCCCGGTCCGCGTACCGCTGGAACGCAGACGTGAGGGGCGCCCCGGCGGCACGTGCCGAGGGTGCGGACGTGGACGTACCCCTGAAGCCCGATCCCGCATGACGTGACAAGTGCGCGTCACTGAATGACAGCGGGTTGTGCTGTGATGCGGATTGCCATGTATTCTGAAGCGTTCCTAGCGTACCACTGTGTGGGTATGATCAGAGCAATGTACACCTCGGAAAGTCTTATACTATGTCTCTGGAGCACAGTTGCTTACCCGTGGCTGCGGCGGCGGGCCAGCAGCTGCTCCAGGAGGTCGGGGCACGGCGCCGCTTGCCCACTCCCGTGACCTGCGTCCACGCAGCCCTGCTGGGGCTGGGGGTGAGCGGCACCGGTCGCAGCACCGGGCTGCTCAGCCCGTTGCTGGGAAGACTGCTGTTGGCCGGTGGCCAATGCATAGTTTTGTTGCTGCGGCTCCCCTTGAGGGTTGTCCGCTGCCTCCGCTAATGCCGCTGCCCCCTGCACGGCCTGTAGCAGCGTTCTCCGGAAGCCATCCCTACTACTCTGCGAGTTGTTTGCGTGCTGCTGCTGGGAAGTGTTGCTCGGCGCATCCTGCGATGGGAGAGTTGCCTGCAAGGAAAGGGTACACGCCCTGGGCCTCAACCAGATACTGCATGTGTCGTACCGTTGCGAGCGCACCCTGCTCTTCTGTCAAGGACACGACAGGCCGCGTTGGACTCAGTAGCAATGGACTATGTGTTGTTCGCCGAACGCACCCTTTGCGGTGACAAAGCGGCAGTGGGCGAGCTTGCCCACACAACCTGCATGGACCCGTCATCCAGGTCCTGACTCAGAAGCACCTGCACGACGAGAACCGCTCATGTGACCCACAGGCATGACAGGCGTAAGTGTGCCCTGTGGCTTGCAAAGTGCCAGACTTCGCTTACATTGTCCAGGAGGTTCCTTCCAGGCGTCGCGATCCTAGCACCCGACGACCGGGCAGCTCCTGCACACACGCACGGTGTGGTGTCAAGAGGCCGCTTCCGCATCCAAACCCCACGCGACGGGCAGCTGCACAGCGTCAATACCGTACCTAGGCTTCTCTCCCGGGCCGCAGCCCCTGAGCCTCCGCTGCCGTCGTTCTGCAAGGTCCAATGTGCGTCGTGGACACAACGTCAGGAGAGGGCCTCAGGCCCCCAGCAAACTGACAGGAAGGCGGTGAGCCCCAGTCTGCCTTACCTGTGCCGGTTTTCGCTCAAGGAACTGCTTAATATCTAGCCCAGCGCGGGCCGGTTTCTGGGCGGCAGGAGCTTGTTTCTGCGCGCGAAGTTCACCGAGCAATGGATGACTCCTCGCAGGCTTTGGCCCCTGGATAACGCCACAATCCATTCCCGTTGAACGCACCTTCCCCATGTCGCCACAGCCCGGTTCCGCTTCAGGGCGCTCCCAAAAGCGCAGAGCTGTTTGTTTTCAACTCCCCGCCCTCGATATTCACTTGGCAGTATTTGACATCATATAAAAAATTGGTAAATGGTATACGTCATTAGTTGTCTGTTCGAGAGCGTGCGAGCTGAGGAAGCGTATTTTTCCATTCTTGTGCTCCGCATGCTCTGCATACGGAACCAGCGCTGTCTCGTGACCGATCCTTGTCAACGCAGTGATCATTGAGGCAATGTTTTGGTGTACTATGGTGTAACACAACAAGCTACCCGCGTTAAGGCTTGGACTGTGCCACACCGGGGTTTCCGCACCAGTACCTCAGCATCCATCCTTGCAGGACACGTTTATACCTTGAACAAAGCTGAAGTTTCAACTGCTTCATCGCAAGCGCACAAAGTAGGCATTGCCTATACGAGTTGACAGATCATGGCCCGTTCAGTAAGTTTTACTCGATAGGGCGGCAGAGTACTTGGTAACACCATCTAGTGGAGAATGGCTGTACGAACCTGTTTCCTTGTGGTTGCAGCTGGAGGATATGCGACCCAGCCCTATGCTGGTGCTGGTGCTGGTGCTCGCCTCCTACTTCTTCGTGACTGCCGGTATCGCATATGACATCATCAATGAGCCTCCGGCCGTTGGAGCTACAACTGACCCAGTGACGGGTAAGCCTGGGGGGGGCTTGTCGAAGCGGGGGAAGGGAAGGGGCCAGCCTCAGTTCTAATCCCCACACTGACCTGTCCGCTGAACGCGTTGCAGGTGCTGTCAAGCCCATGACCTTCATGCCGTACCGCATGAACGGTCAGTTTATTCTGGAGGGACTCAGTGGCGGGTTCTTCTACACTCTTGGAGGTGCGTCCACGAACATCCGCACGGGCGGATAGGGCGGGGCAGGGCAAGGGGAGATGGGCCACACCAGCCAGCCGATGCCTTTGGCGGTTTGCCGGAAGTTGTAGCGTTTCAGGCTTAGCATGATCGCTGCTTGCGGTTTTGGGAACAAAGGGGGCACGGAGCACGTGGGGGTATCGGGAGCCTTCGCATAAGGGACGGACAAGAGTGAATTGGGCCGCCATTTACAGCGGATTGTGAGCACAAGGCGGGATGGGGCCGCCGGAGCGCTGTGGGACTCACGCTGTGGGCCAGCGGCCCCAGCGCCTTGCATACAGCTAAGCCACTGTGTGCAGTCCTGACTCCTGGAAGACACCCCCTTCCAGTGTTTTTGGTGGCAACTGCGCATTAAGGCTTTTGGAAATGCGTGATCGTGCGAGGAGCGGGGAAGTGGTCCGGTCACAGCCTGCCTGGTGCATGCTTGTGACGCCGTGGGACCGCGCCCCCTTGGTGCAGCCCTTCCCGCTGCCTCACGTTATGCGTCACTTCGCACGGCCGCAGCTTGCCGGCGAGGGTGCAGGAGCCGTCGTCAGCGCAGGCAGATAGGGGAAGCTTCCCGGCACCCCATGCATCCGAGGATGCCTGTGGCTGCAACCACCCACTTGGTCTTACTTGATCCCACTGCCAGGAAGCCGTATGATCTGAAACCCACTCCACCTCAACGGGGGCCCCCATCGTTGCCGCAGGCATCGGCATCATTCTGTTGGACCTGTGCCGTGACAGGAACAAGAGCCTCATATTCAGGCAGTTCTTTATGATAACGTGGGTGACCGTGGCGAGTGGGTTAACCGAACCGGGTGCAGGAGGCCCCTCGAGTGGCAGCAGCTGCTAGTCCGCGGGCTGGCGCCTGAGTGCCCGGCAGGTGTTTGTGGGCTTTACATCCACGCAGTTGCAGTCACCCTAATGTGTATGCGACTGGCTGCACATGACTGCTACTACTTCTCTGCACGTTGCGGTCGCAAGATGGGCACCTGACCGGATGGGTTCAAATCTGTTGGCTTCTATAACTGAAAGCTCTTGCTGGCGCGCCCTGCTGATCCTCGTGCAGGGGCTTTGCGACGCTGCTTATCTCCTACATGGCATGCCAAGTGTTCATCCGGTGGGTGCACAAGGCAGGCTAGCTCCAAGAGATGTTCCCTTGCCCGCAAGAAGCGCAACAAACCCCGTACCATCGTAATCAAACAGTCAATATGAGTGCACGATCTATGAAATTGCTCGGGTGTCAACGCGCACGCCATAAGGATACTACTACCAACGATACCACGTCCTGCAGTGCGAACATGTATCAGTGCACGGTTCACGTTCCTTAACGCTGTTATGCATAGCACTTTCAGGCCCCAGCACTCAACTGAGACAACACCGCCACTCCACCGCCACTGGAGCGAAATTGTCGGATACTGTCACCGCCACTTGATCACATCACCGCTACCTACGCCCCACTGTGCAGGATCAAGATGCCTGGCTACCTGCGTTGATGCGTCGTATGCCATCCCCTGCGGAGGCGTCCTTGAATGGCATTCGTCAGTACAAAAGTGCACGGTCCTCTAGTTCACAGGAAGGATGCGTGTTATGGCAGTGCACACAGTCGATATTATTGCTACAGCGCTGAGCTCAACACGGCCGCAGGTCACAAAATCACGAGGTTGGGGTGTAAGTCGTGTCGAATGCGCCTGCTGGTTGGAGTTCTTGGTTAAGCTGGTGGCGGTCAGCTGGGGGCAGTCATTGGTCCCGCCGTGCCGACCCTGCCCGCCTGTACGTCACGGAGGGCCGCGGGCCGGGCTGCGGCGTAGTGGTGGTGGTCGTCATGGAAGGGCCGGGCCCTGCTGGTGCACGGAAGGGAAGGACGACAGGGCAGGACGCTTATTGCTTCTGTACGGTATGCAAGTTGTAATTGTCCTGCCTGACTGTAAGGTAATCACCGCGGCTCCTGGCTCGCATACCGGTACGCATTGCACTCTGCTGCGGGCCACATTCCGAACACCCAACTGCATTCTTCTGCCCTGCGCCCAAGCACAGACGAAAGGCACAGAAAGGAGATATCGGTACGGGCCTACCTGGCACACATCCCTGCGCGGATGCGGAGGTTGACGGGGCAGAAGCCGCGGCGCGGCCTCTCGTGGCCATGTGTGCGGGGCGGTGCTCCCCCGCCGCCGACGCCCGGCGCCCGCCAACCGTTTCGTGCGTGTTGCTGGAGCGGCCCACCAGCGGTATACGGAACTCGGTCATGGGTACGGGAGCGTTGTACGGCACGCTGCCGCGGTACACGGGCAAGGAGGCGGCACGGCCATCCAACGGACGGAAGCGGGCAGAGCCCTAGGGGTTGAGGGTATGGGAGGCCGAAAAAGGGTTAGCTGTGCTTGGCTGCATGCAGCCCAAAACGTCCGTGCAATGCAATGTGGCATCCAGGAGTTGTCAAGACTGATACAGCGGGGCAAAGGCCAAGGCACCACGGTAGTGCGCTCGTGCCACACGGCACCTGCCTCACCCGTAAACCTTTCGACAGAAAAAAAGTTACGGAGTACTGGGCATGCTAACTGCGAGAGTTGTGCACATTTACAGACGTGAACACTTAACAGCAATCCCACGCACCGGCCTGGGGAGGGTCGGTGCAGCCGTGGCCGCAGCCGCGGGCGACCGCTGCGGGGGCGGTAGCTCTGCTGGTCCCTCGTCGCTGTCCCCGTCGCTGTCGCTGGGCCCGTCCGAAGACGCAGGCCGCCGAGGCCCGTGGGGCACACCACCAGCCCCCGCCAGCGCGGGCGGTGACGACGGCAGGGGCAGTGGCGCCTCTCCGGCAGGTGTGTAGCCGCTGCTGCTCCCACGCTGCCGCTGTCCCTGCCCTTGCCCCTGCCCCTGGTCATCCGGGTCGTCCTCTGCGGACAGCCTCCGGGCCAGGACGGCAGCACTGGCGGAGCCGGCAGGGGTCCTCGGCGGCGCGCCGTGTGCGCTGCTGCGCACCGGCAAGCTGGCGCTCCTGCCAAAGCCACCGCTGTGGTTGGTGGAATACCCACCTGCCCTGCCCCTGCCTGCTGGCCCCGCACCACTGCCGCCGTGCGCGCTGTGAGCGTGGTGGGTCCCTGCTCGCGCGCCGCTGCCACTAGTGGTGCTCGGGGTCCCGCTGCTGCTGTGGACCATACCCGCACTGGACACGCGTGACATTTTGGCCCCTCGCTGCGAGGCCTGCCACGTGTGGGAAGGTCCGGGGGAGTGCGGCACGTTGGGCGGGGAGGGCGAGGGCCGGGATGTGCGGGCGGGGTGTGCGGGCGGGCGGCGGGCGGAGGTGGGGTTGGAGAGGGTGCGGCCGAAGGCGATGGGGCTGGCCGAGGGGCTGGGGCTGAAGGCTGCGCTGGAGGTGCTGCTGTAGCCCATGGCGCTGCTGCTTGGGGAGTCGTAGCTCGCGGGCGGGCCGCGTCCCCCTGCAGGAGGGCGGTGGGGGTCGGGGGAGGTGAGGTGGTGTGGAGACGGCAAGGGACGAGGCCATGGACAGGGGATGTCGTCCAGGTGTCAAAGCGATGACCAGGTGCCCAATCATGAAGCAAGGCATTATGCGAAACCAGACTGTTCCGTCTCCTAATTACCACCGCGCTATGCAGCATTACCGTAAGCAGCAGCGATGCCTGGCCACGAGTGGCGAACCAGTCACATGAGGCACACGAGAACTCAGCAGGACCAGGCAAACGCCCACCCACTTCTGCACTCACTCGCCACGCCGCTGGCCGCCAGCCCCGCCCCCAGACGCCCTGCGCCCGGCGCCCCCATGCCACGTGCCGCCTCCACCGCCGCGTCGCTGACGGGCGGCAGGTGCACGGCGCGCGTGTCTGGCGGCGCGCGCAGCACGGACAGCAGCCAGGATCGCACGCCTTCGGCGCTGCGGTACTCGCTGTTGGGCAGGCGGCTCCAGGGGTTGGCCCCCGGGCCCGCCATGTCCAGCGCTGCCACCAGCACCGCGCGACCCACGCCCTGCACCCAAAGCACATACGGAACAACACACGCGTGATCGTCAAAGTCTTGGAGTTGACGGGTTTGACCACAGGTCCGGATCTACAAATAGAAGCTGCACCATCCGCGGGGCACGCCATCCAAACTACCAGTTGTTGTGGCGGACTCGCCGCCGATAAGAACTACAGGGTGGACAGTCTACAGGTCATGCGTTCACCACCCAGCGTCAGCAACACGATCAAGCTCGCTAGGCCGGCACAGCAACCAGCACGGCATGGACTTCCTACCCGGCTCACGGACCTGCAGTATTCCGGCTGTGAACTTGGGCGGGAAGCGCTTGCTGCACGGCGGCGAGGCGCGGCCGCCGTGATCCCCCCCCGCGGGGGGCACCACGTTGAGGCAGCGGGCGGTGTTGTAGTTGGCCTCGATGGTGTACAGGTGGGTCAGGCCGGTCTCCCTGCGCGGGTGGAAGGGAGCAACAGGAGTTGGTTTCGGCGCTCAGGTACCAGTGCGTCAGGCTTGGCGTCCCTGCGAGAGTGCGCCGTAGGCGTCGGACAAGCTCCCAGCTGTGTATGGGACAGGTGGACCAGGCTGGGCCCCCCTGCGTGGGCACGAGCTGCGAGCAGAAGTGCGCACCGACCACCTCTACGATTGGCCCTGCCACACCCGGCCTCCCACACCCTGCTTGCATGTTCCTGCACTACGCCTTGCATAACACACCGCATCCACTACACACGCGTGCACACGGGCGCTGTAACGGCACAGGCTGGTTCGGTGAGGCTTCTGCACATGGATTGTCGAAACTACGTGTGCGCGTACACTTGCGACGCACGTGCGTGTGTAGGTGCACAGGGGAGGGCCGTGCTCTGACTGTGCAGGAGCTGCAGATGAGCAAATCCATGACCCTTTTTTCAGGGTTGAGGGTAATGCCTTAAAAACCCTGCGGACTGTGCGTCGGCATGGCAACGCAAAGAATGGAGCCAAGAGAAACTGATGCGGTCCATGGCGGTGCTGGCATGCGCATGTGGTTGAGTGGCGCTGCAGTGGGTATGTAGGGCACGACGGCACGTGTCACGCACCTGTACAGCGCTACCCGGCCTGCGCCCTCCTTGGAGGACCCGTCCTTGTCGCTGCGGCTCCTGTGGGGCGGGGGAGACGGAAAGGACCTAGATCAGGGGTCAGGAGCTCCGGTGTGGATTACTACCCCACATCGTACTCACCGTGACAGACCTGCGCTTGCGCGACTGCGCACTGCTTGTGGTTGGCATGGAAATGCATCTCTCCGCCACTGGACGGGCCATCTATACCACATCCTTCTCCAGTGCTGGAGCCCCGTAAACAGTGCGACAACCAATCACATACGTGAGAATCAAGCACAAGTGCGCCACGCTAGGCCCGATCCCCACAGATCCTGCGGGCACTGCCCCACAGCGCCCCAGCAGCCTGGACGCACATGTTCTTTTCTGTGTAGTTGCAGCCGAGGAAGTCGAACATGGGGTTGTTGATGGCTATCAGCTTGGCGTACAGCAGGCTCTGCAGCTGCGCCTCGCCGTCCAGCACGTTGCCGTAGATGAACACGCCTGCGGGCGAGCGAACACGGAACAGACGCACAATAACGTGTGGGCAGTCGCAGGAATTGCAGTGATGCACGAAACCAAACACTGGGCGTCACGAGAGTCATGATATGATACCTTTCTTGTTGGCGTGTGCGTGCAGGTCCAGGTAGAAGTCGAGACTGCCCTGCCGTGCGTAGTGCAGCAGCAGTGCCTTGACTGCGTGCACGCTGGGCTGCAGGTCCTGCGGGTGTGGGTGGATCGGTTGAGGCAAGGGTTGTGGGAGCGGTGGAAGGATAATCGTAATTCACAAATAACCCAGAGAGATGAAGGGAGAATATAGGGCCACGAGGGCCCGGCGCTTTTCCCTGACATCAGGGAGAGCTGGCAAAGAGCATGGTGACTGGCCACACGCGCCAGGGGGGCATGCTGTGCTCCCATACAGCAGGCACCGCCAGCGCGCCACTGCCTGCCAGAAAAGGCTGTCGAAGCCGGCCAAGCATACCGCCTCCAGGAGGGACGCTCCACTGAACTCCTCGCATGCATGCACAAACACAACGTGCTCACTGCACAAGACTCCTTCCGCGCCCCCACCTTGTCGGGCTCTCCGTTGTAGAAGCGGTTGAGGTTCTGCCCCAGCGTGTCCGCCCTGTAGTTGCCCCCAGCCACGCCGTCCGGGTTCATCAGCGGCACCAGCTTGAACACGAAGCGCCGCCGCAGCGCCGCGACCCGCGGGTCGGTGTTCCGCAGCAGGAAGGCCAGCATGCCGTTGAACATGTGGCTGGCGGGCGTCTCGCCGGGGTGCACGCGGCTGGTCACGAAGAACACCTGGGCCGGGCCGTACGACACGTGTACGACACACAGGATGGTTAGAGGACCTTAGTAATTCACTGGAGTGGGCGTTTCGCTGGGGTGCACGCGGCTTGTCACGAAGAACACCTGCGTGCGACACGTGTGCCGTGATTCTGTTGCGGGGACACAGCAGCATGTTGTCAAATAGGTCGTAGCGCAGGGCGAAGCAAATGGCATGTCCGGCGTTAAGGATCAAGCAACATAAAGACATGACAACTGCGTACGACGCGTGTGTGACACATACGAGCGTCTCAGTAAAAGAGGCACGGACTCGGAGGTTGCTTGGTCACACAGAGTACTTATGCACTGTAGCTAAAACCGCCGGCAATTGCAGTGTCTGAAGATACCCGTTCGTAGCTGACCACAGGGAATGTCACCCGCCATGCCCGAACCCACAGCCCCGACCTGCTGTACAGCATCGTGTCTGTGAGACCTTACTCCACCACACATCATGCGTAACCGCCGTACCTCGCCCAGTCTTCCGCAACACCTCTCCTCCCACCGTGCCCCGTCCCTTTCGCACCGATGCAAGGCCTCCGATACAACGCCCCCCCCCTGCCCCGTCCCTCTCGCACCTTCTTGCCCGCAAACTCCGCGGCGGGAGGCCCCGGGTCGTGCTCAAACACCCCCGGCACTGGAGGCTCCACGCCGCCCGTAGCTCCCCAGCAGTCGCTGATGGTAATGACATCAACGCGCCGCCCCTCCACAGACAGAGTCAGCAGCTGCCGCCTGTAGTACAGCGTGTCCGGGTGGGGCGGCTGGTGGCCCCCGCTGTGGCCCTGCTGTGACCCCCATCGGCCGCTGGGACTGCAACAGAACGCCGCTGACGCGCCTGCCGCCCCTCCCTGGTGGTGGCACCCGCTGATGGTGCTTGCGTTGCTTACGGTTGCGGGGGCGGCGGCGTGTTCCCTGTGCGCTATCTCCAGGCCGCCTGTCGGGCTACGCCGCGGGCTAGTCGCGGAGGGGCGGAGGCTGCTACTGCTGCTGCCGCTGCCTCGGGCCTCGTCCCAGGTGCAGTGATGGTGGTCGGATCGCGGGCTTGCGGCCGTGAGCACGTGTTCGGGTGTCGACCCGTACTCAGCTGGGTCCTCAATGTGCATCGCCCCGCCCTGCGCTCGCCCCAGCCCTTGTCCGGCTGCTGGCCACGTGTCGGGGCCCTGCCACCCACACGTGGCATAGGCCTGGTCCAACCGCTCCAGCATGTCCTGTTGGGGGGTGCCCGTACGGCAAGGAGGAGGTGCTTGCTATCCTCCGCAAGTGCGGAAAATTCCGCTCGCCTAAGCGGCGTCATGGTTGTGATAACGAAAAGCATGCAAATGCAGTGAGTTGAGTGCGTTTGGTGTGATCGCAAAAATGGCTTGTTTTGGCGAAACCCATCCCAGTAATATTTACTGAACGCCCGTGCCAGGGGCCCCCGTTCTGCATAAGGTGCACAGCACACGGGGCAAGGCCCAAACAAGAAGGCCCCAAACCGCACAGCCCGCCATGTTCGCGTGTCACAGGATGTTGCCACCGCCCACGCACGCTCCCACACGCACACGTGGCCCGACCACGTGCCTGCGTCTGGCTGTAGCTGAAGGGTATGGCGAAGGCGAAGAAGGTCTCCTCGTCGCTGTCAAAGCGGTGGCAGAAGCGCAGCTGGAAGTCGTCACCCTCGCGCCGGTACGTCACCTTGAGCCTGCGGGCAAGCCAGGAAGCGTACGTGCATTCAGCAAAACAGACGCGCGATTCAAACGGCGTGTCCGCAGTGCCGGAAAGCTAGAGGTTAAGTGTGGGCACAGCACGCCGCGTGTCGCCCACGAGCCCTAGGGCCGGCTCACCAGGCCTTCGGCAAAGCTCAGCGGGCAACGGGGGACGAAGGCTTACAGCAAACACAAGACCCGCACGCACTTTGACAATGAAGGCCCTGCCCTTCCCCGCAGGT
Organism: Chlamydomonas sp. KOR1; assembly: GCA_036984285.1. Lineage (NCBI taxonomy): Eukaryota > Viridiplantae > Chlorophyta > Chlorophyceae > Chlamydomonadales > Chlamydomonadaceae > Chlamydomonas > Chlamydomonas sp. KOR1. The sequence goes on along the minus strand of BQMZ01000314.1, from coordinate 66,903 downwards.
GTGCCGTGCCCCACCTGAGTGGCTGCCACTCGGCCATGGATGCGCACCAAAACACCGGCCGGTAGTCCTGGGAGTAGAGCCGGCCCTGCTTGTTCAGGTTCATGACCTGCGGCCGCAAGTACGCGGGTGCTGCAAGTCACGCAAAGATCGCTGTCAAGGTATTCCCAAAAAGAGCTGTCGTCACAGGTGTTGCCTGGGCAGCCTGACTAGGGCCGCTCACCATGTGCTAAGCCCCCTGCCTGCCAGCACGACACACTGACACCAGCCGGGTTGCCCTATGCAACTGGGCAGCCCCGTCTCCCGGGTGCTTGCCTGTAGCGTGATAACTCGCCTCTCATTTCTACGGTGTCATGACCAGCTCCGTGGCACTGCGGCGCCTGCGCCCTGCCCCCTTGCCACAAAACCCGTAGTACCGTGCGCCCCCGTCACCCCGACGCTTGCCTGCATCATGACCAGGACCTCCAACCGAATACCCCGCTCCCATGGCGGCACGCGCTGCCACTACCCTGCACCCCCGTCACCCCGACGCTTGCCTGCATCATGACCAGGTCCGTGGCACTGTGCCCCGACACCCCGAAGTAGAACCACGTGCGGGTGGCACGTTCGTTGGCGCTGCCGCTGCAGTCCCTCCGCGTGAACAGCATGAACTCGTTGTGCGTCACGCCCTGCTCCACCTTGTGCAGGTTGGCAGAGTCGAAGTCGGCGCGGAACGTAAGCTTGCCCACCTGCACATGCCGCACCGTGTGCATTGGGGTTCGAGTGTACGCGTAAAACACGAGGGGACCATTGGGGTGGGAGGATACGGTTGCGTGGTAGTTGAGGGCGTTGGGAGGATGTAACAGGACGTTGCTGCACTGATGCGCTGGTGGCGCAGGGCAGGAGGCGTAGGGCAAACGGGGTCACATGCACGATACGGTTGCTGGTGCACGCAGGCCCCCCACAGCGCGTGCTCGGTGCTGTGCCGTGGCAGTGCCCAACGCTGGCGCCATTTGCATGCAATGCGACTGCGACGTCTGATCTTACTCTTTGGGTTCACATGGGTAGTGTGGTGTTGGTACGCATGTGTCGGCACCAAGGCGTCAGCAGACAGCATGGCAAGGGCCTGGCAGCACGGGCACGGCAGGTGTGACCCAGCCAGGTCCTGACCCACCCGCCATATGGCATCCCCTTTTCCGTCTGCTGGTTCTGGAACAACTTGTGGTGGTATCACATTTGCGTCCTCGGGGTGCAGGCGGTCACTGTTCCAAGCATTCGGAATGCCGCCCGTTCCTGGGTCCTTGGAAACGTGGCGAGCTACCATCCTCTGGACGCGATAAGATATAAAGCCCCCATATGAAGCCTTGTCAGCATCGCTGTGTCACGATTGTGCAGCTTTGAAAAGCAACTTGCGGCATGGCAGTGTAGTGGTCGTCTCGTGTGTGCATGGACAGGACAGCAGCTCGATTATTTACTCTCGGCCGTATCCTGTACAACTCCTTATGGCTCTGACCCAGGTCGCGTAACACGTCGGTTCGGTTGTCAGTTACCGACACAGGACCCTACACCCCAGGACTGCACCAGGACGGCCAGTGGCCATTACTTAAACGAAACGCGCGTCTGCCGTTGATAGCCTGTGACAGCCAATAGCTCCACTGCGTCAAGGGTCGTGCAATGCAACTGGCAGTATACTAGGTGCTCCGGGCCCCCAGCTGACCCATCACACCAGGGGAGCCTTCCTGCAGTACATGATTACCCTGCATTCCACTGTTGCAAGCCGCAAGGGAGGCAGGGGCAGTGTTCCGGTCTTCTTTGTGGGAAAATTCTGACCGTTCATCATTCTGGAGCCTTCGGGCCTGAAAATCCTGACAATCGCACATTTTCCAGGATTTCTGGGCCAATCCTGGGGGCAAAGCCTCTTGAAAATCCTGATTCGGTCAGAATTCTGCCTCAAAACATCCTGACACCGCTGACAGCAGCCCAAATGGCCGTCAAAATCATGATAATCCTGGAAGACCGTGACACTGGGCAGGGGAGTCGTGCAAACCGCACGCCAGACGCCACCTGGCTTGTTGCTTGCTTGTTTGCTAAGGCAAACTGTCGACTATCAGGCATTGGGGTTCGGGCTCAAAAAGTACGACATTAGGGTCCCTTGTACGACATCTCGACATGCCCCCAATGCGAGGGGCCTCCCGATCACGTTTGGCAAGTCGTCGAGCAGGCCTTAGGAGCAGCCCCAGGGAGCTCTGCTGTCGACACGCACGTGGCGCATGCGACGTTTCCTAACGAACACTTCGCCACGTATCGTACTCTTGAATGGCACTCAGTGGCTCACTGCACACCCAAACCAGCCACTCACCGTTCACAATTTCCCACTTCAGCAAGACTTCACAGCAGTACGTTAAATGCTATGCGGTGCAGAGTGCGCCTGCGTGCTAGGGAAGCCTGGCCGCCGCCACGCGGCGCGGCCGGGTGTATCCAGGTCTGGCCTCCCCGCTGCTGCACGCACAGCTCATGACGACCCCCAGAAACCCACCTGCGGCGGCTGCGCTCAGTCCCATGGGGTACATCGTCAGCCAGTCCCCTTCACATGCAGTAGCAAGCTAAGTGCAAATCCATCGCCGCCTGTGAGTCTCACAGCAGGCCGTAGCAAAGCAGTTGCAAATTAAGTACAATCCACCACCGCCTGTGAGTCCGCACCGCAGGCCGTCAAGATAGGAACCCATCCACGCTCAGACCCCACCAAGACCAGTGTGGGGCCGACCTCAGCGCTTGACCACTGGCCTCGACCTGCACTTGCCAGTCGTCGCTCGATCTTGCTTTGGAATTTGCGCTTGTACCTCCCATCACCGCATCCCTCTACGCACTTGCCAGTCATGCCCTCCCCCGACACGCTGACTGTCGTTCCACCCAGCACCTTCTCACACGCCCCCACAGCCACCATGTCGACCTGCATCGTAACGAACCCTCCACCGCGCTCTACACCACCATATGCATCCTCCCTTACTTTGCTCCTCGTTCATCCCCTCACTTTCCCCCGCCCCCCCCTTCCCCGCCTCCACCATGTTCAGGTACCATACACCACAACGCCCAGCGCCACCGCCACGAACTGTCACCGTACCCATCTGCGCCGGCAGCGGCGACCTTGCCCGGTATGCGAGGTATTAGAGCAGAAACAATAGTTCATCCGGTCGCCGTCGTCGGTCCACGCAGCAGCCTCCTGCCGATTGCGCTCTCACTCATCCATAAGCAACCACCAGGTCACCATCAGTACTCTGTTGCCTCACCTCCGCCAGTCACGTCAGTCCCGCACCACCTCCCTCTCAACCTCACTTCCCCCGCGCCGCCACCATGTCGAGATACACCGTCACACCCAGCAGTCGCCCTCTTTTTACGCCTAACCTGCTTCGCACCCCTCTCTGTACTCCTGTGCACCTCCTCACTTTGCCCCCGCCGCCACCATGTTCAGGTACACGGTGACGCCCACCACCACCACCAGGAACGCCACGCGCACGTACCACTTGTCGGGCAGCAACGCCAGGGGGTTGGGCGCGTCCAGTGACACGCGGTCCCAGTACGACTCCTTGCCAGCACGTGCCTTGGGAGGGGGGCGGATGTAGCGCGGGGTGTAGCTCGCGCGCCTGTGGGGCGGGGAGGAGGGGCAGGGAGGTTGGGTACTGGGTAATGAGTGAAGATGGGGAGTGTAGCGGCTGCATGCAGCATCAGACACGTTTTGTTGTCGGTTGTGTAGCTGGCGCGCCTGTGGGGTCAGGGAGGAGGGGTAGATGGGGTTAGGTGTAGGACAAGACGACCAGTGTGCCAGGCTGTGTGCCGCACTACACAACTCTGGGAGGTATGTGCAATCAGTTGCGTTCTGGCAGCTTTGCGCGTGTGCGCAGTGTAAGGGTATTGCGCAGTGTGGCACCGGCTGCGATGGGTGTGTTGACCAGGTGCCAGTCAACGGCAGCGCCCACGCCGCGCTCCTGCCCGCTCCTCCGCCCTCCCACACCGCCAGCCGACCAACACGACATACGCACAGACCCTCCCCCATCGGTGCGCCCGAGCCTCGTTGCGGCCCTTGCCCTGCGCCACCTCACCCCAGCAACACGCCACAGCACGACGACAAGAACACACACCACCACCCAGCTGACACGTGGCAACCCCCATGCAGCCAAATCCGTACCTTCAGTGAAATGCATGCCTCGCGGCGCAGCACAGTACACCTGACCCTGAGACGCTTGCACCCTCTCCTCCGGCGCCGCGTGTCTCCCGCTCCCTTTCCCCCTGCCATGCTTGAGACAACAGCGTTCTCTGACCTTATGCAACCCCTACAACTCCTAGGCCGGTTACACAACACTGTTGACCTGAATACAATCCATACACCGCGGTACTCGCTCCTCCCGAATCACATGCATACCACGTGCCCATGTCACATTGCAACACAGTACGGCACACGCGTGCACTACTCACTCCTTCTGCCGCCACGTGTCGCTCTGTATGAGCGGAATCTTGACCCGCTCGTCCTCCGACAGCTCCAGGCGGGGCGCCTCCAGGATGAAGCGCAGGTCGGCCGCCTGCTTCTTGACCTTGCGGCTGGGGTGACTGGCCTCAAGCTCCTTGTACATGTCGATGGCCTCCTTCTCGCGACCGCACGCCTGCACACACCGCACGCGGCCGTGTGCATGCACGAATGCAGGTGATTACCGTACTAGTAATCTGTAAGCCGCGTGCGCATGTGCACGAGGGTTTTAGCCAGGAAGGCACCACTAAGTGCCGTTGGTGCGTGTAAGAGGCATTGGGGGGGGGGTGAGGCTGCGGTGGAGGTGCATTCTCTCAGCCTGGCCCAGGAGTGTGGGCGACCGGTTTTCCCGGCGCAGCGTTCCATCGGGAGCGCTCCCTGGAAAGGCCCCCGTGGGCCCGCTCCCTGTGCGGTGTGTCCCCCGTGTGGGAGGCCCCCGAGAGCAACATAGGGTCGACCTCGACCGTGCGGTCCCCCACGTCGGAGCCCATCGCTTGTGGGTTTCCGTGTGCCCAGTCGTCTATCGCCGTCCCACCCCCCATGCCCACTCTCAGCCACACGCCTAGGGCGTGCCTGGTCATGCACCGCACAGGGATGCACAACGCCCGCTCTCACAGCTGCCTCCACCCACCCTCACAACCTCATCCGTCGCTCTTTCCCCAGCACGCAAACAACCTCTGCCACACTGATCACAATATCACAACTGCTCACGCAGTGTCGGCTTCCTCCCTCCCCCCACCTGGTACGACAGCGCCAGCCACAGCTGCGCCTCTCCCCCCAGCACCGTGTCCGCGCCCAGGTCGTTGACCGCAGCTTCCAGTAGCTTCACCGAGGCGGGGTACTCGCCGCACTCGTACGCCTTCTTGCCCAGCTCCAGGTTGCGGCACAGCTTGACCTTCAGCTCCGCCTCCTCGGCCTTGATCTCGCTCGCGCGCTGCAGCAACCAACGAGCGAAAAGGAAACAGAACGCATGCCGGTATACTTACATATCGTTCGCAGTAGATTCAAGTTTCTGGGTTGCGGCGCACGGCATTGTCGGCAGCACCGCCATGGCTATGCGGCGGGCTCAGGCCAATGTACCGTAATGTAGGCAGGGTGCTGTACGACAGGCTGAGACGTATGCAATGGTGCAGAGTGAGCTCCAGCCCATTGCATGGGTGCACAAGGGGACAAGGGAAGGTGTGCTTGCCTGCGCTAGCTTCTGCTTGATCTTGTCCACGTACGGCCGCTGCGTGTCGGAGAGGGACTTGAGGGAGGTGACCCCCAACTCCCTGCAGTGGGCACGAGGGCAAACCCGAGGGCGCAACATAACACAACTTGAGGCTGTTACTCGTTGCTCAGCAATGACAGAGAACAGTGGGACATAGGCGTTGGTTTGCCCTGGCCGGTTCGACATGGAAGCTTCACGTGGTTTGGCACTTTGGCTGAAGCATGCGACAAGGTTTGGGTGGTGCGGCAAGCCCCCAGCCTGCCTGGGGCGCCCCTGGCAGCCTTGGACTAATAAGATGTAGCCATGTTTACACCCATGCGTGCTGCCTCACATTGCCAGTAGCTCATCCTCGTCAAAACCTTGGTCCAATCCTGCGCGTTCGTGCACCAGAACGGCATGTGGAGGATAGCACGTGAGCAACACAACCCCGCCTAGACTGGAGTACGCGTGCCGCATGGGCGCACCACAGGCTCCAGCGGCGTTGGGATGCGGATACCGTGCCCAGGGCCTTAGCGGCTGGCGTTGTACTGGGAGACCCAGCACACAATCTGCACACCACCTTGTTGCAAACCCCATGTTGTAGTCAGCAGCAGAGTGCCACCCGTTGTAGGTCGGCTTGGCCAGCCAAGAGCCTCTCTGGGCGCACAGAACCAGGGCCACTGGCATGGGTGCTGACGGTAGTGCCCCATTCGCTTGCTGTCCGCAAAACCCCTTGGATGCCTACCGAGCTGGTATCTCCGTGCAGCTTGATCCAATAGACTCTGATTTGCGAACTTTGTGGTGAAGCTCAGCGAAGGCTCCGCGCGGCAGACGACTTTATGAAGCCTGGCGCGCCTCGCAGCTCGCGGCCAGTGGGGCGCTGGGCCCGGGACGAGTCCAGCGCGCAGCATAAGCTATTTGCTGTTGTGAAATAGTTTTATTGAATTTGTTGATCTTTGGCTGTCGGTCAAAGACAGCGCAACACCCTTGGGGCAGAATGGCACTCAACGCCCTGAAACGTATAGACTTCACGTGCTTGTATCGGCACACACACTATCATCTTCTGTAAGGATGAGGCAAGGCTGGGGTTTTTGGATTCAGCAGGTGGGCGTGTTCCGGAGCTGATGTCATGGGGGCTCACCACCTCCAGGCACCCCCACTTGGCACCCGGGACAGGACACAGGTCAACATCGCTGAAGTTCAGCGCTGCGACTTGGCATCATTCTTAACACTCAGTTACTGTTGGGTTGTAAGCGGCTTGGAACAGCTGGCCATTGTGAGCGGAAAGGCTGGCGCAGCGTGGCAGGGGGCCGCGGGTGTGCGCGTGAGGCACGGCGCATGGGAACAGGCTGGTGGCACTTGGAACTTTCCCTAGAGTGGGCCTCTAGAATAACTATACAAGCCTTTATAGCGCAGTACTCTGCATTCTACCCGCCCTCTGTCCTCTCAGTCAGCAACTCAGCATGCCCCGAAGCGCTGCCGGCCCGCTTCGCATGGCAAAGGGCGTCGCAGTTGTATCTGTTGCATCATACTGCTTATGCGCTGGCCAAATACACATACGTCGTCGGCTCCGGACCGCGGTGTATCGCGCGCCCGTTGTGGCTGTTGCTGCTGGCGGCAGCGGCAGCTTTGTCTCCCCGGCCCTTGCCATCGCCGAGCAACTCACTGCTGACGGAACAGAGGTGCGCCTGGGCAGTGATAGTGACACCCCGCTGTCAGCGTTGCATCTGGAGCCAGCAGGAGCAAGGAGCTACTGCACCCAACGGCTGCGGTCCATCTGCAAAGGTCCTAGCAGACCCCCGCGCTTGTGGGCAAGCTGCGGCTGACGTGCACCTACACCAACACTGAACATCACACGAGGCAGCACTGTGCCCCAAAATTCGGACAGGCATAATGAACCCAGCAACACGGCACATGCGGTGGCAGTAGCTTTCATATCCTCCTCTGTACTGGTGTAGAGCCCGTCCGCACCCATACGTATGCCCCGACCTCACCTCGGCACCTGCCCTGCCCTGCACACAGGTTGTGTTCGTGGGCGAACCTGAGCCACACAACGCCGCATATGTGCTGGCAGCAGCTACGGCATCTCCGTACACGTGTGCGCCCGTCCGCACCCACATACCCCTACCTCACTCATTCCCCCTGCACCCATAAGCGTTCCCCTGCCCTGCCCTCCCCTGCGCACAGGTTGTATTCCTGGGCGAGCCTGACGGCCTTGAGGGCCGCTGGGTGCCCCAGCACGGCTTCAGGCTGCTGCACACCTCCTCCGTGACGCTGAAGCGGCCCCTGAAGTCCCTCGACAACGCCTTCACAGCCCTAGTACGGTACGACTGCATGCAGCAAGCTGTTGCTGTTGTCGCAGCTCCATCTGGCCACGACTGGCGTTCCTCGCAAACCCCCGCCCGAGACCCTTGCTCCCCATGGCCTCGCTCCCTCACCAACACTGCCCTGCTTTTTGCAATGTCCATTCCTGCACCACATCCTTCTGTACCCCTGCCCGAGACCCTTCTCGCACCGCTAGGCCAACCGGCAGGACTGCTGCTGTGATGTGGTATTGCCCCTGGACCTGCAGCTTTCCGCTATGCCTGCTGCGCGCCGCCGCCGCTCTGTCGTCCGCCGCCCCGGACGTGGTGGTGGGCACTGGGGGGCAGGTGGCGGTGCCCTGCTGTGTGGCCGCCGTGGCGCTGGTGGGTCAATGACACAGGGGAGATTTGGCGAATGTCATGGGGAAGCCGCGAATGTCATGGGGAAGCCGCGAATGTCATTGTGTGACAGTAGTAAAATACATTGTTGCACTGAACGCTTTACTGTCCATGACGAGAGCTGCGCATACGCTTGCACACCTGCATCACCTACATGCGTTCCTGGCACGAGGGCTCCCCTGCTCCCTGGTGCCTTGCCTGGGCGTGGGCCTGCAGTTGGCACCTGTGCGGTTGGTGCAAGCGCGAGGGACTACCGTAGTTGCAGGCAGAGGGGGTAACCAGCAGGCCCATGACCTGATTGCCAGGACCCGCCCCACATGTGCCACGCAGTGCTACCGGCATTGACGCTACGCTTTGCTGTACACCGGTTGGCAGGGTATCCCGGTGCTGCTGTACGAGGCCAATGCTATCGCTGGCACAGCGAACCATCACCTCAGCCTGGTGGCCAGACGCACGCTTTTGGCCTTCGAAAGCGCCAGGGAGACACTCAAGTGCACGAGCAGGTGGGTTGCCTGATGTTTGCTGCGCGAGGTCCCTACGCACCCGTCATATGCGCTGCTATGCACGAGGCACCCGCGTTGGCACCGCCGCCGCCAGTCCTGCCCACGCTTCACCTCCCCATGCGTTGCACCGGCTAGACCACCTGCCAGACCTTGCATGCGTGAGGCGAGGCACCCACGTCCAGCACCGCTGGACCAGTTTGGCCCTTGCCCGTGCATGCACCTTGACCGCCTTGCGGTGCGGTTAGTGTTTAGGAGCCGGCCCCGTACGCACACGAAGCCATCGGCCACCCTCGCCGAGCAATGAACATGGGCATCTCCTGCAAACTCTCCCCGAAGCTGTGACTTACCAACCAACCTGACCCTGCTACATGACCTGCCGTACGGTCGGACACGCAGGTGCACAGTGGTGGGCCCTGTCGTACGAGCACAGGCGGTGCAGCAGGCGGCGGGCCCACAGCCCCAGGCGCGGCGTGCTGCCCGCAGCGCGCTGGGCGTGGGGGCCAAGGGCTCCAAGCTGCTGCTGGTGCTGAGTGGGCCGCAGGGGTGTGGATACCTCAACGCAGCGATGCACAACGCCTTGCCCCAGCTCTTGACCATCCCTGGTGAGCTAGGGAGGGTGTAACAGAGTCTTTACATGCTGTGCCGTACACCTTGGCCGTTCCACTGTACTGCCGGATAGCGGATAGAGCGCTGGCTGTCTCTGCTTTGTCGGCAGTGATGTGCTTGTGCACAGGTGTGTCAGTGACCCTGGCCTGCGCCTGATCTGCAGGTTTGCATGTCTTGTGGCAGACGGGCCCTCGTCTTTACACAGCGTATGCTGCCGGCTATGCGAGCGAGTGCCCAAGGTGAGGCGGCCCAAGAGCTGTGCATAGCTGTTGACTCCAAAATTCCGGGTATCCGGGTAGCTCCCATGTACTGGCCGGTCATTGCTGAGATGGAGCTTCACCGATGATCCAGCATCCCAGGCAGCTTTCACGGCACCTTCCCTTATGCCTTTACCGCGTACACATTGCCCGTCTCATGACGCGTTGTCGTATTACGCGTGGCTTTCAATGGTACTCCTCCCTGCCGTACTGCGCGTGGCTTTCAGCAGTACTACTCCTGCCCTGGTTCCCATCGGTTCCCGTGGGCCCCGCACACCAAACACCCTGCCCACACTGTGTGCAGTGGTATGGTACGCACCGCCCAGCCCCCAGTTGCTTGCCAGCTGCTAGGCAACATTTGCTCCTTGCTGTTAAGCCCGCGTGCCCTCCCTCCGCGCCGTGCGCGTGGTGTTTACCCCTGCGTGCACCTTCGTGCCCCTCATGACTGAACCCATTATCCGCGTTTACACACCATGCCGGTCCCCATGCCCATAGCGTGCGCGGGTTGCCCAGCCTACCCGGCTTGACAGACACACCAGGAACCCATATCCCCCCTGCACCGCTATCCCATCCCTTTCCGGCAGCGTGCGCGTGGTGCCCAGCCTTCAGGATGTGGGTAGCGCTCTGGCGGCAGCCGACCTTGTGCTCAGCCGGGCAGGTGCAGCCACGGTGGCTGAGCTGCACGCCACCCGCACCCCCGCGCTGCTGGTGCCCTCGCCCGCCCTCAGCGAGGAGCAGCAGGCGGCCAACGCACAGGTGTTGGCCGACACAGGTGGGTGCGTGGGTCAGAGTGTGGGGCACAGCGGTGCCTTGCATGGGCCGTTGGTGGGGTGGGGCTGGGCTGGGCTGGGCAGGGCTGGGCGGGGGCGTGTGCTGTGCTGTGACGGACGCGGTAGGGGGCGCATGGTGGCCTTGCAACGCCCCTTGGCGGGGTGGGGGTGTGGGATGAAGCGGGCAAGGGGCGCCGATTGAAGTGTACCAGCTGACATAGCTGGGCGCACATGGAGCAGGGGCCGCTGCGCTCCGCGTTGGGCATGTGGCCAGGGTGCTGGCGGACACAGGCGGGTGTGCACCATGCACGGGTGTGGGAGGGCCATGCAAGGCTCGGTGGAGGGGCAGGGCCACACGGCCCTGCGACGCCCCCGCGTGCCGGTGTGAGAGTGCGTGTGTGTGTGTGGGTGGGGGGTGCTGCCAAGTGCATGTACATCATTTTCGGAAGGCACCCGTGCACTGGGCCGTGCAGCCTGCGGCTCGCACGTGCCCGCATGCAACGGTGAAGCATCGGGCACGTGCGTGCTACTGACCAGTGCACTGGCAGGGTCGCTAGAGCCGCGCCTCTCAAAGTCGCACGCCGTGCCGCTTACGGCTTCTGCTGCACCGTGCGTCAGCTGCTGGTGTTAGTAGACGCTGCCGGTGCCGCTGCTGCTACCATTGATAAGTGCCGCTGCTGCTATTTTCTCCCCGCAGGCTTGGCGCTGGTGGTGGCTCAGGAGCATGTGGACGAGCACGGCGTTGGTGGGCAGTTGGTGCAGCTGCTGGGGGCCGACGGTCGGCAACTGGCAGCAATGAGGGACAGGCACCAGCAGGCAATGGCGGCGGCGGCGGCGGCAGCCGATGGAGCTGTGACGGGGCCCGGGGGCGCGGCTTCAGGCGGGGGGCTGGGGGGAGGTGCTGCGGAGGTTGCGGAGGCTGCGCGCCGCGTGTGTCGCGCGGTGCACGAGGCGATGGGCAGATGAGGATTAGCGTGGGGGACGTGCATCCGGTGGGTCGGTGAGTCTGGTCTAGCGCAGTAGGGGGCAGAAGGACTGGACACGTGTGGGTTGTGGATGCGTGGCTGGACACGTGTGGGTGTGTAGGTAAGTGGATGTGCCAAGGTTGGAGGGGGGTCAGCACCAAGCGGCTAGCCGCTATGTTGTCCTGGTTATGGTTGGCTCATGTATGGTCCCGGCGGGAGTACGGTGGCTTGATGTCGTGCTCCAGCTGCTTGGTTGCATATGCAGATGGTACCACCCACACCTGCTGCACCCGAGAGCATGCCTACCGGGTTACGGCCTGGGACCAGGCCCCGAGGCCGTGCGCGCCAATGGAAACGCACGCAGCTACGCCCGTCTAGCATGAACGGAACCATGGTACGGACCCCTTCACCACTTCAACTTGCTCCCGACTCCACCTGCTCCTCCTCCTCCAACCCTCCACGTGTTAGTTAACCCATGCAGGCCTTGGGACTAGACCACTGTTGCTCCTTCCCCCTCCACGCCCCACACTCCACCACCGTGCAGGCTGCGCGGTGTGGGCCGTGAGGCCTCCAACTATGCAGGCTGCGGGACACCACCTCACCTGTCGCGTTCCCCTCCACGCCCCACGCCCCATGCACCTGCGCGGTGTGGGCCGTGAGGCCCACGAGGCGCTGCTGTCGCACATCAACGCCACCGGCCGTGCCTTCCTAATACACACGGAGCTGGGCAGGGAGTACACGCTGCGGCTGGCGGTGGGTGGCAGCCACGTGCAGCTAAGGCACGTGGGGGAGGCGTGGGAGCTGGCGCGGGCGGTGGCGGCCAGGGTGCTGGGCAAGCAGCTGCAGTAGGTGGTGCCCCTGATGCTGGTCGCCCGACACGCGTACCTGATGGTTGCCAGACACGTGCACCTGCTGGTCGCCCGACACGAGAGGGTGGGCAAGGCGTCGGACGCGCCACTGCAGAAGGCACGGGGATGCGCAAGGCGTTGGACAGGCAGCTGCAGCTAGGTTGACTTGGGGAGGCAACTTCGGTAAGGGAGGGGAGGTGTAGGAGGGCAGGGAGTGAAAGCACCTGCTGTAGGGAAAGCGGTGTGTTTAGTTAGGAGCGCTGGGCCGGCCGCTGCAGCACGAGAGGCTGTGCGTGGTCGTGCTGGGCGGGAAGGTGCGGCAGGGGTGTGCGTGGGCAGGGAGCTGTGGGCTAGGCCTTGCTGTGGCAGGAGAGGAGGGGTTGTGCGTGTGGGGGACGTGGTGCGGGTTGTGGGAGGTGGAGTGGTGCAGGCTGGTGCTCACCGGCTCTATCTGCTGGTCCAGCCGGTGGCATCAGATGCAGTAGGGTAGAAGCACACGGCAGGGCCATGGGCAGGGATAGGAACTGCACTGTGAAGGCACGCGGTGTGGTTTTGATGGTTCTCTTTAATTCATTACATTCTTTGCTAGCTTTTTGGTGCGCTGGGGGAGACAGGGGGACATCGTACGTACTCTGCTAGTGCGGGCACCGACCAGCAAGTGGTTTGAACATGAGGCGCGAACGGGCGGTGTGAGCATGCGAGTGTAGTTGACCATGAGAAACGGAGCAGGCATCGACCTGTAAGCGGTTGAAGAATGGAGTGAGCATACGAGTATTTTTACCGTGATACGCACAGCAAGTCGGTGTGGCATGTGTGAGTTGTACGGCATTGGACGCCCAGATGGGGGCCTGTTGGTAGCTGGCCATGTGCTGTGGCCTGTGATGGCGGAACCGTGTACACATATGCATCCATATCCGTTGTGTAGTGCGCTGCGTTCCCGAAGACCACCCCGCCGCATGGAAAGCCATGCTGCATGCAGTCCGCGGCCTGAAAGAGGCGGCCACCGGGTGTTTACGGAGGCCACTATTATGTATTATAGATAATTAGTAGCAGAGTTGGTGCACGCCCTGCATATGGGGAGATCTTGCTGTCCGGCGGACCTGTCCTGGGAGCAGGATGAGCCATCTTTGGGTACCCCTTCAAACACACAGGTGGTGCCACGACTCCAAGTCAGTAGCGATACGGCATAACTGAAGTACTTTAAATTATGTATTCCAACGGAAGAGAGCCATTGCGATGCAGAAGTGTGCAGGAGCTAAGCCCAATGCTGCACTTTTGTGTTAAAGCCCCTAAAGGTCTCAATTTTAGGCTGCTGCAAATCCTGCACCGCAATGTGTGCAAGCATGTCAACATTGAGTCAAGATTGTTCATATAGTGTATGATGGCCCTACATGGTTATCCCTTGCACACGTTGCGGGCAAGTCCATTTTGGTTGGTGAAGAACACGTGTTTCCTTGCACCTGGCCGCCCCCCTGTGTGTGCAACCCCTGTAATAAGCACATATTGTGAGTCACACTTACTGTTCGACATGGTCAAATGCGTGCTGTAAATTGCAGCGTTTTTCTTGTCAACGAAGCATCCAGTTTGGGTGGTGTTGAGAAACACCGGGTTGGTTACACGTCGAGGATGGTAAGGTGGAGGCAGCGCCAGACGCTTAACCGCCGAAGCCGTACAGGGTGCGGCCCTGGCGCTTGAGCGCGTACACCACGTCCATGGCGGTCACGGTCTTGCGGCGAGCGTGCTCGGTGTAGGTGACCGAGTCGCGGATGACGTTCTCCAGGAAGGTCTTGAGCACCGTGCGGGTCTCCTCGTAGATGAGGCCGCTGATGCGCTTCACACCGCCACGACGAGCCAGACGGCGGATAGCGGGCTTGGTGATGCCCTGAATGTTGTCGCGGAGCACCTTGCGGTGGCGCTTAGCACCGCCCTTGCCCAGACCCTTGCCGCCCTTGCCGCGTCCAGACATGTTTGATAGTAAAGAGATAAGTTGATGAGGAAAGGGGAAATGGTATATTCAGTAACAGAGAATCGCCATCGGCTATCTACGCTGCGCTCCCTGGGTGAGCGCCACGGTGAGCCCGGGTCAGCGGGGGGCTTTCCCGCGCTCGTCCACTCGGCGCCGTACGGTCGCGGACTTGTTTACTGGCGCGGCCACTCGAATGATTCCAAACAAAATCCTGTCCTACAAATATTCCAACAATCTCCTCAAGACTCCTTTACAGCAACAAGAATGGCCCGCACCAAGCAGACTGCCCGCAAGTCCACCGGCGGCAAGGCGCCCCGCAAGCAGCTGGCCACCAAGGCCGCTCGCAAGACCCCCGCCACCGGCGGTGTGAAGAAGCCCCACCGCTACCGCCCCGGTACCGTGGCGCTGCGTGAGATCCGCAAGTACCAGAAGTCCACTGAGCTGCTCATCCGCAAGCTGCCGTTCCAGCGCCTGGTGCGCGAGATTGCCCAGGACTTCAAGACCGACCTGCGCTTCCAGAGCCAGGCCGTGCTGGCGCTGCAGGAGGCTGCCGAGGCGTACCTGGTGGGCCTGTTCGAGGACACCAACCTGTGCGCCATCCACGCCAAGCGTGTGACCATCATGCCCAAGGACATCCAGCTGGCCCGCCGCATCCGTGGCGAGCGCGCGTAAGGCGTCCGCTGCCTTTGCCTTGGGCCCAACAAACCCGGTGTTTCTCAACACCACCATAAAAAGGAAACCGTCATGCTTCTCCTTACAATCTTGGCATGCACGTGGGGGGCGTGCCTGTATTGTTTCCACACTGTCCATGCGTCGTAGTGTTGCACTTGAACGCAACAGCTTGTGTGCAAGCTGGTCCAAGCAATAGCAACTGCCACGCACCCCTCTTGCCAACTGTCAGCCTGCATGTGGCAATCCTCGAACGTAACACGGCCCTGCCGTGAGCCCTGAACCTCTCAGCAGCAAACATGCGCCACAGCGCCACCCACACCCTGCACTATGCCACCTCCAACAACGTGGACTCCACAAATTCGACACAATCGGCCACCACCCTCCATCGCACCATCCACCGCAGCTGCTCAGTTGCGGGCGCCAGCACCTCCTGCTGCCAGGCACCCCGCCTTGCCCCAGCCTGCTGCTGCCCCTTCTGCTCTGCACCAATACAAGAGTGCCGGCTGCTGGCGCCTGGTGGTGCAGCTGGTTGTGCCGTTGCCGTTGCCGTTGTCGTTACCATCGTTGCCCAGGACCGGCTGCTGCCCCTGCTGCAGCTGCAGCTGCACGCCAGGTGGGCCCCCCAGGAGGATGTCCACGCTGCCCACCGCGTGAGGCCGGACGCTGAGCAACTTGCGCGTGATACATGCGCCTGGGTGCTGTGACTTGGTGGGGGTAGGCAACTAGGTGTGCCCGCAGCCGTGGACGGAAGCCTATGGTAGTTTTGCCTACCCATCCTGGGCAGCACCGCGTGGCTCCTTGCTCATTTGAGATGTGCGCGGCGTGCACACCGGTACAATGTGCGCTGCGCACACAGGCAGTGCGCCGAGTGTCCCGTGTCCACTGTACGGCACGCACGTACCTGAATGTGGGCAGGCCGCGGCACTCCACCCACGTTTTGGCGCCTTCATTACTGCCGTGGGCGCGTGGGCCGTGCTGTCGCCTGGCGTCAGAGCCTGGGGATGCGGCATGGCACAAGGGCCGGGAGTCCTCTTAACCTTCGTCTTATTTGTGAAGCCGTGCAGTTGATCAACACGACAATGCGCTGCAGCTACCGTAGCAGGGCAACAAGGAGGGCAACACAGCTAATGGAGATCCGCTTGCGCGTGGGCTTCGTTGCGTGGCCGTAAGGTGGTGGCAGGTGGTGGTCAACAAATTGCGCCTGCTGACCTTAGCAGCCGGCGGCGTGCTCGCACACACCCTTACTGTGGCACACAGCGTCGCACGGCATGGTAGATGGTACGGCAAACGCATAGTGACGCAGTTAAACGTACGACACAGCAGCGGTAGGCCCTGCAGGCCTGCCACCAGCGGCGGGTTGAGCTCGGGGTTGTGCAGCAGAAAGCCCTGGTCCGTGCCAGGGGAGACTCCCCTGGTCCGTGCCGTACACCGTGGCCACCAGCATCACGCCGCGCTGGGAGATGGTGCGGGCGGCCTCCACTTCCCGGGGGCGTGGTTGGGCGGAGTGCATGGCACTGGAGCCTGCCAACACACGTACGCTTATCTGCAGCGTTGCGCCCTGACTGACTGACCGGTAGGCATTGGGCCATGGGCACTCATTAGGATGCGGCGGCAGCTGCTATGTGGTTGCTGCTGTCCACCACCACGACCACCACCAGCCCCAGCTCGTCCGCCAACAGCCGGGGGGCATCGCGCAGCAGCGTGGTCTTGCCACTGCCGGGCCGGCCCAACAGTAGCAAGAAACTAATGGGTGCACGGGGCGTGGGATGGAATTTGCGGATGTGTCCTCAGTTATCATGTGTGGTGCAGGTCAGAAGACAGCGCGGCCCCGGGTGCGTGGTAGTAGGTCTGCTGGAGGACACCTACCTAACGCCCTACACATGGCAAGGCAGGAATATTGGATGGACGCGTGCGAGCTGCTTATGCTGTCCTTTTCCCATCTTGACATGTGCAAGTCGTGAGAATACGGACAAGCTGTGCAACATGGTTGTGTAAATACCGGTAAGGCACCTGCCCAGTGTCACTGCGTCTCGTCGACAGCTGCGGCCGATGCAGCCCCACACCCAACGTGTGCTGTCGGGCGTTGTCCTATGTCTCGAGCCCTCCCGGCTCGTGCCTTAAGCCCTAGAGGCCGTCGCTGTGTCTCGGTCCGGTTTCGGACCCTGGCTCTTGCCCACAGTGTAACACTACTGATTCACCCAACGTGTTCCTCAGCTACAGGTCTCAGCTCAAGGCTTACTTAAAACAGATGTTTGACCCATGCCGGTGCCATGACCGTATGAACCTGTACTGGAGCCAGACAAGGATGTAGAGTTACAGTTACAGTTACAGTTATTACAGACCCCGAGAGGGGCACGTCCAGAGAGCCAGGGGGCCATAAGGACGAGTAGTGCAAAATAATAACTAGTGTGCAGGGGCGGCGGGGCTTATTCGCCACTACCCACACGCCTCACAGCTAGCCGAGCACGCCGTTGGAGGATACGATGCCTTTCTTGCCATACCTCGTCCAGAAATGCAAGCAAGGGCTATGGGGGGTGCCTCCATCATGATCGAACGCATATTCCTCTCCTCAACGCAAACTGGAGATCACTCTCGTACCGGTCTCGAAAGGGCTCATAAGCAGGGCACTCATACAGTACATGCAGTTCATCTTCAACGGCTTGCTCATCACCACAAATGCGACACGTACGGCAACGAAAAAAAACGAAGCTCACGCCCCTGTGGCCGGTTGACCTCGAGGTCCCAGC
The DNA here is from genome assembly GCA_036984285.1 of Chlamydomonas sp. KOR1. Taxonomy (NCBI): domain Eukaryota; kingdom Viridiplantae; phylum Chlorophyta; class Chlorophyceae; order Chlamydomonadales; family Chlamydomonadaceae; genus Chlamydomonas; species Chlamydomonas sp. KOR1. The sequence goes on along the minus strand of BQMZ01000314.1, from coordinate 49,183 downwards.
ACATCAACCGAAACCGCATGAGGGTTTGGTGCAGGCCCCGCCGCATAGCAACATCCGCATGTGCTAGCCAACAAGGTTGTAGAGGACAACTTTGGGTTGAATGAACTCCTTCCATTGCGGCATTGGGTAGAACGGTATCCTAGAGTACCGTACAAGGCAGAGCATGCCCACGACACAGAGCGCAACATGTATGTCGGAGACACAACATGTATGACATAACCTGTATGACAACCAGGACCAGTGGCTGCGCACATATATACAGACAACATCAAGGTTCAGCCGTTCAGGTCATCCACATGGCATGCAGTGGAAATACCTGGAAATACAAACACCCTGCCCCCAAAACTATATGCAGGGCTAAGCCCCCGTAACATTATAACTACTACTTTACATGCAGGACAGTCAGACCGTCACACAGCACCGCAAGCGCCGCAAAGAGCTGTCCAAGAGCTTGATCAAAAATCTGAACTTAAGGCCTGGCAGCCACGCACATGGTGACTTTTGAATGATGCCTACCACCATGCGCCATACAGGTAAAGAAGCAGGTGCCGTAATGCCTTGTCATTGGTGGCCGTGTTGCTGTCGTTGATGGTTGTGTAGCTGTCATCAAACCGAGGGTACATATACTCCATGCCATTGTTGCGATTGGACAGCAAGCGGGCTTCAATCTCCTGTGGCGTGTAGCCCATGTGGGTCAACAAGGCGCGCCATGATCCGAACCGTTGGATGGGCTCTGACCCCATGACGTGCCGGATAATGCTCAGCATGTACTTGGAAAGGGCGCGCGTATTGTTGTCAGCCGGCTGCGCGCCAACCTCGCACGTGGCCGGGATGGCGTTTGCAGCTGCGTGCTGCAGAGTGCCCCCATTCTGCACAAAGCGCGTGGATGTAGGTCATTCCATAATGTTTTAGTCACAGTTGTCTCAGCACATTGCAGTATGCTGTCACCATGTGTTGCCACCGTGTGCTGTCACAACACCGGTAGGTGTTGCGAGCGAGGCCCAAGCGGGTACCACTCCCTGCCTGGCCTGAGTACAGAATATGGGCCTCCTGCCATGTGCAAAAAACCCCAAAATATACCAACCAACAAGGATGCCACGCACACCACCGCGTAGCTCTTGACGTAAGCTAGCGGCCTGTATGTGTCAAAACCTTGTTGGTTGGTATATTTCCAGCCGTACAGCGGCTGCCGTACAAGGGGTCAGAATGCCCAGATGGGGGCCTCCTGTCCACAGAAAGCCTACGTTGCCGCCTTTAAGTGCATAAACATACTATATATAGGTTATGTGTGCAAAAATCCGGGCGAAAACGGTTGCGGTGGCTTGCTGCGGGGCTGATTTAGAACGACCCACGGTGGGGCCCGTGGGCCCCCCTGGCCATTTTTGGCTGAAGCGGCCACAGAGCCCCCCATACTCGCAGGAAAGCTTTTCCAGCATACAATGATACTATAATAACGTGTTACTGGTGTCTATCGGGCTGGTTCACTGCAATTTTTATAGGCCTGGTTTCGCGACATGCTGTCGGGCAACTTCCTTCAATATGCCTCGGGTGGGCCCCGATATGCTCCTAGTGCACTGGTATGCTGAGTGATGATTGTTGCACAGGCTATCCTGGCCATTGGAGACCTAGGGTGAGACATGCACGCGGGATGCAAAGCCTGCGGAGCGCTTGATGGACCATCAATGACACAAGGGCCCGAGTCCAGGCAATAGGCTAATATTAGGGACCTTGGGCGCAAGGGGGAGCGGTTCTGCGACTGTACTCAAACCAGGGACCCAAGGTTGTGCAAGTGGTACCCGCTTGGCGAGGCCCGTGTTGCTGAGCAGACGTCACGCCTTGGCCTCACCTTGGCTATCGCAGCCAACAGTAGCTCCAGTTTCTCAGAGCTGTTGAGATATGTCTTGATAAACTGCATGGCTCCTCCCAGGTTTGCAGTCGCCGTGACGATTTCATCCCGAGGAATGCCCAGCTCCTGGAGCTGCTCAGGCTTGAGCTCTGCTATCGCGAGGAAAGAGAACGCGCCCTGAGGGACCTCGATCACCAGCGTATCAAGCTTTCCCGACATGGGTGCTATTCAGGCGACAATGGTGCCTGGAACAGTGGAAAGCACTGTAGTGAATCGATCAAGAAATTTGCCTGTAAAGGAGTTTAAAACGAAGTGCACAAACTGTCGGTTCACCGTCTCCTTTCTTCCTACTACCCGATTGCCCAAGTGCGAGTACCCAAGTGCAAGTCAAGTGCGAGGCGGGCGCGTCAGCATCCAGCAGGCTGGCGTGCATCCCTCGATGCTGCCATCATTTTGCAGAGTGGCATGACAGGTGATGTCGTTGACCTCAAATTTGGAGATGTGAGTGTCATCGTATGTGCAGCTGACCGTTGAACTCTAATGACGCGCCGAGTCCGCCCACAACACCACCTGCACAGCCGCATGTCAGAGATGATGATGCGCACACCCGTGTGCTGTCCCAGTAACTGACGAGCCCTGAAGCACCAACCCATGCTTGGCAGCAGGCGCTGCAGCTCAAACTGCATGAGTTCAGTGCCAAGAAACTGCATGATGCGGCGTGGTGTCACACCGCAACGAAGCAACCGCTCAACGGGTGTCAACCTGGTCCTTGGCAGGGCCGTCCACCTGTTGCTTGCTCAGCCCAAACAGCTTGCCACATGTTGAGATGTATCTTTCAGCACCCTTGCAAAGTTACACATCAATGTAGCTCACTGCTGTCACGGTCTAGCGTGGCGGACCGACCATCTTTGGCGGCATGTGTCTAACCGTTAGAAGCAGTTACCGGCGTTGCAGTTAGCAGTGATTTCGCAGTAGTTGCGGGTGTGTGGTTGCTTGCATTGCCTTGTGTCAAGCCACGTATCGGCCCGTTGCAGCACGTGTATTGGGCCTTACGCCCCTTTTCGTAGATATAGAGCGTGTCAGTATTCTTTCCGTGTTGGCATGTCCATTCGGAATGCGCTGTTGAGTGGAACACACTGTGTGGAATACGCGTGCGTGAGCCTTACAAGTGCTGGGTCGCCTCCCAGGCACGTGTCGTGAGCACGCCCTTGAGCGGCGTAGCCTGATACTATTGTGAGGGTAGAAGATCATGTGTGCAGTACGTTGTAGTATTTGGCTGTTAGTATCGTCCTGGCAGAGCGATCAGGCTGATGCCTGTTGTGCCGTACCGAGAGGCTTGGTATTTGGTAGCTGGTCGCTCTGTGGCCAGAGCTCTTTTCCTGATCCGCATTAGTAACCAAACATTGCTATGTATCTTGTAAGGTTACGACCAGGACATTGGGAGCCCGCCGCGGATTCGTTTCCTCTCGAGTGAGCGTTTCCCCGGTTGACAACGGTGTTCATCCCGTTTCACAGCTAGCCTTAGGGTGGTGGCCTGATCAGCCGTTAGCCATCTCCATTGCTGCTATCAGGAGTAGGCGTTTGAGCTGTGTTGTCGCGGTGTCGAGCCTCAGGGGAGGTGGCATCAGCGTAACATGCTTTGCCCCCTCTCGTGGAGCAGTTGCAGCAGCGCGCATAGCGCAGCAAGCTCATTGTTGTGACATATTAACCAGCAGACTGGCGGTAGCCGGCGTGCTTTCCGCCCCTGCGACACACACACAAAACGCACGCCCATCAACGTGGACGGTTGAATGCAGCAGAGACTGCAGACTGTAGAGGCAGGGACAAACTGACTGTCGTGAGCGCGCAAGGTGCGCGAAGACACGCGGGTCGACGCACTGCGTTGCACTTGTGCGCCGAGGAGGCGAGTGGCGTGTCTTTACTCAGTAGGCAGGTGTGCAGGGTCAGGGGGATGACTTGACACCAGCTCCCTCCGGGGATCCGATTGGGGGAGGAGGCAGGTGATGGCGCGGCCCACCAGCTCCCGATACACCACGTGCATCTTCAGGCGGTAGTCCTCGGCCCTGTCCACTGTGTCCACTAGTGACTCGTACTCACACAAAACGCACGTCTGCCGGTCATAGACCGTGACACTGCAACCCTCATGCAGCTTGGACCCCTCCAGCAGCGGCGGCAGCAATGCCACAGCCAGTACGTCAGCGCAGCATTGGAGCCCACTTCAGATCAGGCCACTCAGCAAGACGCCCAGAGACACCTTGCTGCTACGTTCCGTAGGGTATGGCAGCAAGTGCGATGGGAGAATGAGAACAAGGAGATCTTGTGGCGGTCAGCGGTTGATGGGGTACCGTTGCTGGGTAATAGCCACATGCGTGGTAGCCAGCCCTGGGTATGCCCCTGTAGCAAATTCGTGTGTGATTGCAGCAGCCCACCACGCACTCATCACTTTTGGGAGTGTGAGGTTGCGCTGGCTATTCGTGAGCACATAGAGCACTACGCACATGACATAGGCCTCACACGCCAAGCAACACCTGTGGTTGGTCATGCCTCCTCAGCAGGGCATCCATCGCAAGGTGTGGGAGGTGGTGTGCCTAAGCGCGTTATAAGCTTATAACCAATGGAGCATGCACGGCGGCAGTTGCATGCTCAGCTTCACCCAGACGCACAGCATGTGGCTGCGGCACGGGCGGTAGTGGTAGTGGATTTTTGGTCTCGCCTGCGAGACTTCGCAGCGTTGGGCATGCCCAAGGGGTGGAAGAGCGTGCCTGCTCACCATCCGTTCCTTGGCATACGTACAGGGCAACAGAGTCCAGTACAATGGTCCTTTGCTTGAGCAGCATGCTTAAGCATTGCACATTAACATACTGAACGCGTCACTGGTGGTACTTACATGCCATACCTGCCCTACGCATGTGCGCTGACTCATTGGCGTGTCCGTGAGTGTGGCAGTGTGGTGACGCCTGGAGTAGTGCGCAGGTCGGTGCCACGTGTACTTGGGCCGCAGTCTATGCTCTAATGCCCTTGGTGGTGCCTGCTGCTACGTACCTGGTTGCCATGCCTGTCCTGCCCTGCCGTGCTAGTTGACTGCCTGTGCATAGGGTTTCATGGTGTGCCGCCCTAGCCGAACTAGGCCAGGCTTTGGTGCTTTGGGACGGAGGGCTGTCTCGTTGCTCTCTATCTCGGGGTGGTGGGTGTGGTATGACACCCCGACCGAAGGGGTCCCCTGTAATAACCTTACCTAACCTAACCTATGGGAATGTTGGCACAAATGTTGCTATTATGTTGGCTCAATTGCAGTCCACTGTCATGGTGTCATGCCAAATGGCTGAAATGGGCTGCTGTTGGTCACACACAGGGGCCGTTGTTCAGACACCCAGTTTTTTTCCGGAATGCATTCCGATTTCCGGAATACTTCCGAAACCGAGGCCCAAAATGCCCGGAAGAGATGGGTCAGAAGGGTCCATACTCGACACTCCATTCCGGATTTATCCGGAGGCCGCAGGCCCCTGAGGGGTCGAAGGCTCCACCACGCCAGAATCTACAGGCCTACCGCCTACGGCTTGAACAATTGTGCAAAGTGCGCATACTGGACTGCAGTGGTGGGCAAGGAGGTCCACAATGTCAAAGGGGGCATCAACCAGCTGTCAGGACTGGCCACAGCACACAGCAAGGACGTCACATGGAGCCCTGAGGCCACGTGCGGCTGTCAGAGAGTGCTGCCAGCAACAGCATGCCTCGTTTTCCTCTTGGAAAGTGTTGTTTTTTATGCCCATAATTCTATAATTTTTCCCGGGGGGCGGAGCCCCCGAGTGCCCGAGACCCGGGCGGGGGGAGACCCCCCGCACCCCCCTGGAATGGAAGTTGCCCTGACGGGCGGAAGTATTCCGGATTTTGAGAATGGTCCGGAGGGTGGGTGATTTGAAAAAAACACTGCAGATACCCCCTCTCCATACCGGTTCTGTGACGCACCCTGCTGCCTGCTCATCATCACATTCACCAAAGACGACATGTGGGGTTCAGCCGCCTGCATCCGGGCACCATCTCTACCTGCAGCTGCAGCTGCCCATTATCCCCCGCCTCCACCAGCATCAGCGCACAGCCACCCAGGCACGTGTCAAAGTAACCGTCGTCATGTGCATCATACACTCAGGGCCTGCGGCAGTGTATGTTGGGCTCTCTTCCCGTCAGGCTAGTGTGCCCTTGTCGAAAACCGCTCACACTGGTGGAAGGTGAATGCACAGTGGACGGAAACCAGCTCATACAAGCACAGTGTACACAACGGTCACTGTATGGTGTTGGCGTTTCAGCATATCTTGCTGTCCAGACGCAGCGCACGCATTCATTTTACCAGTACGGGCGCGGGGGTTGCTTGCCCCCGCAACTAGGCACCACTGCCACCGCACCCTCCAGGCACGCACCCCAGGAATCGGCGTCGTTTGCTGCCAAAGAGGGCCCCGCCTGCCAGCGCCTCTACCTTCACAAGCTCTAATCCCTGCAGCCGCAGCCTGCTGCTGCTGTTGTGCGTCCCCTGACGTCCCCTCCGGGCTCCACACCCCTCTGCCCTTGCCGCCCCTTGTCCTGCCACCGCTGCTTCCCCCCCACACCCTCCGCCTGCCCGTGGGTGTCCCGCGCGTACTCCGACGTCGGGTCACCGCTTGTCAGTGCTGGCTTTGCCAGGATCAACCACCCCTGCCCCGCCGGCACCGCCCGCCAGGAAGGCCTCGAGGGCCTCCAGGGCCTCGCAGGGGTGCACCTGCGGCCAACGGACGGTAGTTATGACCGTGACAGGTGCGGCTTGACTACAGGTACAGGCAGCGCAACAGCAGTATGCGCCCTGACGCTGTACGTCCGAGTGCACTTAAGGGCGCTTACAGCTCGCCACGTCAAACCCGCCCGCCCCCGGCGGCCCCTGGCTAAGTGAATGCCAGACGCACAACGCTGTGGACTGCTGCACACCTCTTGCCTCATGCATGCATGGACCCTGCCACCTGTCCTCTGTGGCTCATGTGTGGCAGCCCTGGCCACAGCGTGCGCAACGGCACACCCTAATAAGGTAAACGACAACGACGGGGTAATTCCCTTCCCCTGATGTCGATGGAGTTGGGGGAACACAGGGGAATACGATGGTCCACCACCCAATCCATGGTTGTGAATGTGAAAGAAATCAAGTGCGGATGCGCAAGCGCAAGACCGCTTCATAACACACTAAAACACCTACCTGGATCCACTCAAGCCACCGCTTACTGCCGTCCAGCAGGAAGCTGAGCCGCACGTCCCGCCCCTGGTCCAGAGCCACTTCCATGAGCACACAGTCCGGGCCGCCGCCTGCATGCGTGGAGAGCACCCGTACGGCACAGCTCAGGCGAAAGTAGTCGTACTTTGTGCATCGATGTTCTTGCCAGATGGAGTGTGTCTATATGTGGACGTGTACCGTGTGCACAATCATGGCTGCCACTTCACGACATTCCTGATGCATGCATGCTGCTGCTCAAGTAAGCCCAACCCCCGCCAGTTTGTCGAATTGTCGTTCACCATGTCGCCAATGCCCAACGGCACGGCACCGGCTGCAGAATGTAACCTCTCCAATACCGGTACAACTGCCCTGACCTGCCTTCCAAATGTGCCAGGGTGCTCCTTGCGTAGCCTGCCGGTTTGACAACGGCACGGGGCGGTACACATGGTACAGGTGTTGAACCGCAGGCATACCGGCAGTGATCTCCCGCCCGCTTCTCCCTGCACATAAAGCACAACACCTTCCCTTCGGTTCTCTAATGCACAATACATACAGACACGTGCTGGTAACACACAGCCCCCACACCCTGGCTCCATGGGTCCCCGTGCTGGCAAAGGCACGCAACCCTCACACCTGCGTGCCAGGCAGCACCTGCAGGACTCGCTACCCCCAGCTGGTCCCAGTCTCTGTCCCAGCCTCTGTTCCCGCCAGGGCCACAGGCTAGCTGCTCGTCCGTCTTGCACGCTGCCCCCTGCACCTGGAGACCCTCGCCGCCTGGTGCCGGGCCTGCCAGGCAGCGCCACGCAGGTCGGGCCCAACAATGAGCTGGAAAGGGCCGCGGGGTGAGCCGGCCACGGCGCGGGGCCCATGCGCGAGGGCACTGACCACGCTGTTGGGATGGATTCCACCCAATTCTGGCCATGCTGAGTTGCTGGGAGGTGCTGCAGCTGCGAAGCAGGCACCGTTCTGGGGCTGGGGTTGGGTCTTCGTCTGGGCCTGGGGCTGCGGTTGGTAGAGGGGGCCCTGGGCAGGCGGGGGCGCCACGCGTGGCACCTGGCCAGCGCTGGCGCGCCCAGTGCGTATCATGTCGTACAGCGCGTGGGGGTTCAGCGTGGACAGGTCCCGTGTCAGGTAGGACCAGCGGCCGGTCGGGTTTCGCACGAGGTGGGCAGTGGGCGGGCAAGAGGTGACGATGAAGGGTCCCAGAGCGAGCGTTTTGGATAGCTGCGCTTTGTGTAAGACCCCTTGCGCCCAGATTTTGAAGCCCAAGTAGGTGAGCTCCAGGCTCAGGGTTCCCCCAGCGACTTCGTATGTGGGGCGTTGCGCCAGGAGGTGGAACGCGGCCCAGGCTATCACCTGACGCTCCTTCTGCATGAGTTTGGATATTATACTAGTCAAGTACGGTATGCACAACACAAACAAACTAATGGACATGCTGGGCTGCATCCAAACCTTCACGATTGCCAAAGAGTGCAGCCGGGTCTCAAGCCTGCCGGCTTGGGTCATGCGCAATGAGTGCAATGAGTGACCCAGCCCGCATGATGCTCCCTGGGGTTCCCAGCTTCCCACCCAGTGCCATGGAGGTTCGTGGAACCATTATCGTGTTGGCCCAAATGCAGGGCACGCATCCCCTGCATGTGCACCAGGTGCATGCAACATGCTTCCAGTCAAACTGGTCCAAACCGCCCGTGCTGCAGTAAGCGACGGGCCAACGCAAGTGAGTGCCGCGCACAGTGCATGAGGGAGTGGGGTGCATCCAGGATCTTGGTGGTGTTGAGAAACACCGAATATGGTTGATCATGGGTGTGTTGCCGGGTGATCAGCTCCTTAGGTGGAGGTGAACTTGGTGACGGCCTTGGTGCCCTCGGACACGGCGTGCTTGGCCAGCTCGCCGGGCAGCACCAGGCGCACGGCGGTCTGGATCTCGCGGCTGGTCACAGTGGGCTTCTTGTTGTAGCGGCTCAGCTTGGAGGCCTCGGTGGCCACCTTCTCGAAGATGTCGTTGATGAAGCTGTTCATGATGGACATGGCCTTGGAGCTGATGCCGGTGTCCGGGTGCACCTGCTTGAGCACCTTGTAGATGTAGAGCTTGTAGGTCTCCGCCTTGCTGGCCTTGGCCTTCTTCTTCTTCTTGTCAGCGCCCTCGGCGCCCTCAGCGGCGGCCTCCTTCTTGGCCTTCTTCTCCTTGGCAGGAGCCTTCTTGGCCGGCGCCTTCTTGGCGGGGGCCTTCTTCTCCGCCTTCACCTCGGGCGCGGCATCGCCGGCCTCGGGCTGGGTCGCGGGCTTCTCGTCCTTCTTGGGGGCCATTGTGCTTGTTAAGAGTATGTGAATAGCTGTTAGATGAAACTGGTGTTGGGATATCTGCAAGGCAAAGGCGCAGGCGTTTATGTTGGGCGACGGACGGGCGTCCGGTGTCAGCGGGGCGCCCCTTTCCCGCGCTCGTCCACCTGCCGTGACCAACCCCGCAACCGCCAGACTCACCGAGACAGCGCGAGTGCGCGACCGCAATCGCACTGGTACATTAATTTCCTTAATGCTCTTGTTGCAAGTAACAGTTATCATAATCCCTGTCCTCTGTACTCTCTTCCTCTCTCCACACCTGTAATTACCTGACACCATGGCTGGTCGCGGCAAGGGCAAGTCCTCCGGCAAGAAGGCCGTCAGCCGCAGCGCCAAGGCTGGGCTGCAGTTCCCTGTGGGCCGCATCGCCCGCTACCTGAAGAAGGGCAAGTACGCTGAGCGCATCGGTGCCGGTGCCCCCGTGTACCTGGCTGCCGTGCTGGAGTACCTGACCGCTGAGGTGCTGGAGCTGGCCGGCAACGCCGCCCGCGACAACAAGAAGAACCGCATCGTGCCCCGCCACATCCAGCTGGCCATCCGCAACGACGAGGAGCTGGGCAAGCTGCTGGGCGAGGTGACCATTGCGTCCGGCGGTGTGCTGCCCAACATCCACGCCGTGCTCCTGCCCAAGAAGTCCAAGGGCGGCAAGGCCGAGGAGGCCGACTAAATTCGGTGTTTCTCAACACCACCCATATTGGATACTGCGGGTTTCATTGTTGCTGTGTGGCCCAGCCGCATGTTACCTGATGTCCCCAGACCCTCATGATGGTGGTACGCGTGATAGTTACCTCTTATGCTATTACAATGCGCAGACGCCTGTGACCGGCTCAGCTGGGCACTAAGCGAATTTGCAGGCCTGCCTACCGGTAGCCGTTCAGACTGGTCGCACCCTCGCACTGGCTCCCTGTCGTACTCGATGCACGGGGCAAGTGCAGCCATGGATCCACCTACGTCTGCCTGCAGCTGAACCCCCCACCCCACCACCGCAGCAGCGTGCACGGACGGACAAACAACACATGCTCGCAACAAAAGCCGCAAAATCCATGGCTTACCAGTTCACCTTGAACCGCCCTAACGCCTGACCATCATCACAACTACCACGACAGGACGCACATCTCTGCAGTGCAGCACGGCGCAGCTGCCGCAACTCTGTCCCCACTCCTTTTCCCCACGCCCGGCCGTTCACTAGCCGCTGCACTCAAAAACCACAGCAGGCAAACGCAGGCACCCAAGCTCCCCCGCTCCACCCCTCAAACCGCCCCCGCCACGCTCTACTCACTCCAGACCCCTGAGCCTCCCCCCTTACACCGGCACAATGCCCGTCAGCCCCTCGCTCTTTAGCCACTCCTCCAGCGCCGGCTCGTCGCGGTCAAACTCCGGGTCCGCCGCCAGGAAGCTGCCGGCAGCTAGGCTCACGTCCGCGCACATCTTCTTGAGCGCCTCGTCCCCGCCCTTCGCGCCCCGGATCGCCTTGAACGCCGCTGCGCTGAAGGTGCGCTTGGGCGCCACGCTCGCATCGCCCTCCATGAGCTGCGGGAGCAGCTCCAGGGACGCGATGCTGCGCGACACGCACGACCCAAAGAAGCGGCCCAGCAGCGCGGGGGCCTTGGGCACGTCCATGGCCAGGTCCTCCAGCTGTGTGGTGAAGGAGGCCACGGCGTCCACCACGTGCTCGCTGTTGATGGCGCCCGCCTCGTGTAGGTGCAGCAGCAGGTCCAGCAGCACGTCCTGCTCCTTGTCCTTGAGCGCGTTGAACATGGACTCAATGCCCACCTCCACAACCTGCGGGTGTGTGCGTGCGGGGGCGGAGGGGGTTAGGCGTTAGGACGCCAGACGAAGATTGCCAATCGACATGGTCGATGATGACGCGTAAAAGGCGCAGGGGGAGGTAGCGGGGATGTGTCGGCGGGACATTCATCAGGTGAGGAGGGTACAACCTAGGGGCGTGTGAGGACGCTCTAGAACTATACTTGACAAGGACAGCTGTTTCGGTACATCCCTTCCACGCATGCGGCCTGCCTGTAAGCAGTCTCCCTAGATCTCCAACACCGCCCGTGTGCGACATTGCAGAGAAAATCATGTGGTGATGTATGTAACGAGCATTTGCCCGAACGTGACCCCGTCCCAGCCAAGTCATGGGGGCCAGCGAGGCTAGTGGATGTGGCAGAACGCTTGCTCTCGCCAAACCCCCGTCAGCCCACCCCACCCCACACCACCCCTGTCCCCGGCTGCTGTCAACCCGCCTGCCGTCAACCCGCCTGCCCCACCCCGTAGCGTGCTGCCAACGCCCTCTTACCGCCTACTCGCTCACCCCAGCCCTGCTATTTCAGACAACCCAAACAGCCTCTTGCCTGGGACCGCAGCGCCCGCAACCCACCTTTGCCGCATTGTCTGCCCCCAGCTCCCGCACGCACGTGGTGGCCTCCGCCTTGTCCAACGTGCTGATGAACTCGGCAAACAGGTTCTGCGCCTTGCGCACAACCTCCTCGCCGCTGAGCGCCTTGCTGGGAGCAGCGGCGACGGGCCTGCGGATCGGCGGTGCAGGTGGGCAGATTGCAGGACCAGTGAGCGGGCCAGTTGACAATTTATGCATGAGTTGCATCAGCTGTGCGGTCGCTGTTGCCCGCAGCCGAATATCGAGTCCCGCACACCGATGTCACGGTTTCCCGTCTAAGATGGGCCTCAACACATGAGCTAATCCCCAGCGGCAGGCCTTATGCCGTCAGTCTCATTTGTCACGGCGGCTTCCGCATAGCTGCCGCTCACTGCAAACCGCGATTCCCTTCGGCGTCCACCGTGCAGCTAGTGCTCACTGCTCTGCCCTGCCCTGCCCGACTGGTGCACCTGGCCCTATTGCACAGCCCAGAGGGTCCAGCTCCAAAGGAAACGGTGACCCTCGGATGTGTCCCCGTACCCGCTGCAGCCATGGCGTGGCTGCCATGCGAGGTGGGATATGATTCCTGGTACCTTACTTTATGTGCTCCCCTGTTGGCATGTCTACGCATCGCCCGTTGCCCACAAGCATCCTGATGGACAGCTCCTTCCCCATGGCCCTCTCTCTTGTGCCCCGTGCGACCTCGCTGCACGGGCGGGCCAGCCAAATCCCAGTCCAGCCTCCTTTCCTAGTCCCCGGCGTGCACCATTACCCTGCCCGTTCACCTGCCGCGCCTCCTGCGACGCCTTTTCCCCACATCCCGTTTTCCATAAGCGCAAGCCAACACCCAGTCCCGCGCACCCACCTGGACGGCGCCGCCACCGGCTGCTGTGCCGCCACTGCCGGCTGCTGCGGCCCAGCGCCCGCCGCCGGCAGCTGCACCCGCACCGGCGGTGGCGTGAAGTCCCCGAGAAGCGCGCTGGTGCCGCTGAACCCGCGCCCGGCCGCCCCCCCGTCCCCACGGAACGCGGGGAACAGGTCCACGCCCGCCGACCCCGTCTCGCTGCGCAGTGGAGGTATAAGCCCGAACAGGCCGTCATCGGCGCGGCCGGCGGCGCCCTGCGGCTCGCCGTACCGGGGCAGGGCGGATGGCAGCTGCGGCAGCGAGGCGGCGATGGTGGAGGAGATCATGCCCAGCTCCGCCTCGGCCTGCGCGCGGACCTCGTCCAGCTTCTTGGCCGTGTAGGCCTCCCTGCATGTGTATTAGCACAGTTTTGCCCTTAGCCTTACCATATCTTCACGAATGCTGGTGTGTGAATTTCGTGTAGTACACTGGAAACAGCGGGTTGATGAGCACTTGCTGCTGATTGTAAGGCTAGGCAGTGACTGTCAGCTACCGGCGTGCTGAAGCCCACCTGCGCGGCACCCAGTTGGCGCGCTTGAGCTCCATGACGTCCTTAATGGCCAGCCGCACGCGCATGGTCATGCCGTTGGCCTTGTCGTTCATCAGCCGCTCCAGCTCCTTGAGCACCTGCACGCCCGCCCGACAGGAGGGATCGGAACTGCTCTTTACCGTGTTCAACGTATGGCTATCTTTTGGGCCGTGGTGTCAGGCCACGCTGCGGTCACCGCATCACTCGCTGTCCGGTGTTCGCGCGAAACAGTTGCGTTTAGTCCCTTCGTCCCCGCTCCGCAACCCTTCAGTCCGGATGCGTCCATGTGTATACAGCAGCAGCCCATCGCTTAATCCACCCCTTCGTTGCCTACCGCGCTCGTACGCCGTCTCCGCAGCCCCTGGCGCCCCGCCTCACCTTGTCTAGCTTGCGCAGGGTCTCCGGCTTTTCGCTCTTTGACAGCTTGGCGCCCGACAGCTTGATGATCTCCAGCACGGCCTGGGAGAGGCAGAGGTTGGCATACAGATGAGTTGACATTATGAGGCTGAAGCTTCGGCCTGATGCACTTTTCCTTGCATAATTCCCACGCCCATTGGACTCTCGCCCACAATTGTTGCCCTGGCCCTTGATACGACAACGCCGTCACCCGCGCTACCCCGCGACACGCCATACCAGCCCTACGCCCCAGGTGACTGAGCTGCCGCCCCGCCAAAAGCCCATACCCTTCACCCTACATTGCGCCTCCGATCCACCCCACCCTGCCCCTCTCATACACCACCCTCCACCCCGCTCCCCCGTCCCGCCCCACCCTCTTAGGCCCCCCACACCCCTACTCTCTACTGCTACCACCACTACCGTTTCACTCGCGTTCCTGGTACTTTGTTCCCCAGTCCCACTCCGCCGCCCCGCACCAACCGCTCCGGCCCCCGACACCCCCACCCCCACCCCGCGTCCCCTACCTCGATGTTGTCCTCCGGGGGCATCTTGGCCCCTTGACGGGCCGCGCCGTCAGCAGCTCGTCGATGCAGGTGACCATGATCCAGTCCTTGACCATGTCCTGCTTGTACAGCTCGGACATGAGCCGCATGTTGCCCAGCACGCGCTTCTTCACGCCGCGCTCAGCCTCCTCGCGCTCGGCAGGGTCCGAGATGGAGGACAGGTCCTGCAGGGTGTGAGGCCGTTATGAGGCCGTTACGAACGGTGTGAGGAGTGCAACGGGCCAGGCGGGCAGGCGAAACAGGCGTGCTGCCTGTGGGCTGTGCGAGTGCTTAGCGGGACCTGGTAACGCTGCACTGGAAAAGCTCTGTGCAGGAGTGATGTGGATTTTTTGCCCCCTCCTCGCACGTAACAGCAGTGCCCCCAGTCGCTGCGGTGCGTCCTGCCGCCGCCGACGCCCACTGTCTGACACTGCGAGAAGAAGGCGTAAGGGGCGGGCGCCCCGTTCCCTCCCAGTGGCTGCGCCGAACTCAGAAAACTCGGTGGTCCTGCAGTCCTGCCCCGCTGCACTTATGCCGCCACCCTCCCGCCGCAGCTGCCGCCACCTTGCTGGCAGTCATTGTATTGACCCAGCCGCCTGGCTGCGGTCACACTGACCCCGGCCGCTCCCGCTCCCGCGACTGCTTCTGCTCCCGCTCCTGCGGCTGCTACTGCCGCTGCCACTGCGGCACCAGCTCCCGCCCGCTTGCAGCCCGTCGCCGCATTGCGCTCCCATACCGCGGAATAGCGTCGCTTGCTGCTGCTGCTGCTGCCGCTGCCCGCCGCCATTGCCACCTCCTGGAAAGGCCGCCCCCTTAACAACTCGCCACAGAAGGCCCGGAGTTCCCGCTTGTTGGCGGGTGCGAACAAGCCCTGTCAGCCCGTCCTCTTTGCCCGCGACCATGCCTCATCCCGCCTCGCCTACCCCGTACACCCCCGGATGCAAGATGCACGTAAGTTCAGCGCGAGTAGTTGCACATAACGCAAGGACCGCTAGGCCAGAAAGTGATGGTGCAGAAGATGCACCACACTAAAGGCTATGCCGCACTGACTCGCCCGCACCTCTCGCGCATCGGCCGCCCCCTCGAACTCGTCCTGGCACGTGTTCAGCAGGATCTGCCGGAAGCTGAGCGGCTTGTCCGAGCCGGGCGGCGGCGGGAAGTGCGGCAGCTCCTTGGATAGCGACACGCACAGGTCGCCGTACATGGCCACGTAGGTGGGCTGCTCCACAGCGTTCTCAAACACCAGCGCAATCGTCTTCTGCAGCACCTCCGCCGTCGTGATCACCTCCAGCAGCTGGTTCAGCAGCCGCTCAAACTTCTCCGGCGTCAGCTTGTTGAGAATGCCCTTCACGGAACGGACGGCCTGGTGAGGAGCGGCGAGCGGAAACGGGGAGAAGCGAGGGCTTAACGGCGTTCCGCGTCCTGAAGCCCAAGGGCTTCGGGGACTGGGCTGCTCTGCGCCGCCGACACCAGCTTGCACAGCAGGTCGATGATTATGGCTATACCCACAACACGACGTCGTCACGCGGTTCGTCAGCAGCAGCAGCTGCCGCTCCGCGCTGCTGCAGGCGTTGAAGGTCCCACTTGCCTGCACAGCCCCGTGCTTAAGCCTTCAATTTACCCCTCTCACACGGCCCTCTGCCGCAAAAGCCGTACGTTCCTATCGCAATCCCACCTCCTGCCAAGCCCGCTCCAGCTCCCAGCCCGAGCGCAAGGGCGACGATGCATCCTCCTACCCTAGCGTAGCCCGTACCCCGTTTCAACCCGTCCGTGCCGTGCGCACGTGTGCCCCTGCAACACTTACGTCCCGCAGGTTCATGCCAGCGTTGCTTGCTGTGCTGACACGCCCCATGAAACCCCTTCTCACCCGCTCCTCCGCCGACAGGGAGCCGCCCACGCGGTACGCCTGGCGACCCACATCCGCCGCCTTGGCGATCCGGGACACATCCTGAATGGGGCGCAACATGGGGGCGCACAGCCTCAATAGGCACCCACATTCCTTGATTACGTGCCCTCCGGTTACCGATCCAGTGTGTTTCGACAAAACGGCGGGGCAAATGGCCGGTGCGGAGTTACTCCGCCCTTCCGCCCCTTGCCGGTCCTCCCGTGTCCAGCCCCGCTGTGTTCCCAACGTTGCCGCTGCAGGCGCCCCCCACGTGCTGCCGAAAGGGGGTCCCGTACGACAACCCAGATCGCACAGTACGGCTGCATCCGTTACTGGATGGCAGCCATGGACTCGTGAGAAGGCAGCAGCTCGGGCCGCCTGGCTGCTGCTAACAGTGCTGCAGTCCTTCGCTGCCGCTGCTGCCGCCGCCGCAACTGCTGCCACCACTGTCGTCCGAACGTCAGCACCCCCCGGCGCCGCGCCGGCATTAGCTGCTGCACAATGGTCGCCGCACAATGTCGCCTATATCCGCCAGCACAGCGCGTCCATCAGCGCCGGGTCAGCAACTGCAGTACCGCTGCTGTTCTGTGCAGGTCTCCTTGATGCCCCACCGCGTGGCGCCACTGCGCCAGAGCAGCCACACCATCTGCCCCTCCAACGCCCAGAAGATCACAACGCTGATCCGCGACGTCCTTGCAGCGTAGGGCTGCCAGCGGTGATCCAGGGCCACACCACTGGTCCTTCGCTGCCTGCCCTAGCATCCAACCCACCGTTCCCATGACGCGTTACCCAGAAGCCTACCTGATCGGACTGCGCCTGCACCCTGTCGTTGGTCTGGCTGGCAGCGGCCGCTGGCTGCGCGGGCTGCTGCTTCTCCGCCGGGCGCTCCGCCTGCTGCGCTGCGGGCTGTTGCGCGGGGGCCGGGCGCTCCGGCGCCGGCCGCTGCTGGCGGGGCTCCTCGCGCTGGTCCCTGTGCACGCAGCGCAGGGAGCAACGCCACGGCATTGGATAACAGAGGCACATGGCTTGCTCAGCGGGCTGAGCGGAAGCATGGCAAGCGAGGTGTGGTGCCACCTTGGGGTGGTAGCACCATGGTCTTAGCTTCAGTCCAACCCCCGACCGCTCCAAGGTAACCAGGGCTGCAGCTATTGCATTACTACGCTTGCCTCTCTTTAGGCGCCCTGAACTCCCGCTCCTCGCGAGGCTCGCGGTAATTGCTGACAGCCGTCCGCGAGCGCCAGTCGCGGTCGTCGATCTCCTCCGCGACTTTCTGCGGTCCCAAATAACAATTTGAATTCAGTGTGCCGTCAAAAAGGCCACCCCAGAAGTTCATAAAAGGTCCCACACAGAGCATGGCGGCTGTGCCAAGGCCCTGGCGAGGTAAGCAACAGCCGGAGAACGTGAAATGCATAGGCAGGTCCTTAAAACCCCAGATACTTGCCTGCAGAACCTCCTGCTGCGCCTGGCGGTCTTCGCCGGTCACAACAATCTCCAGGTTGAGCTGCTCCACCTCAGTCGGGCAGGTGTTGTATTTCTGCATCACAGACGCAACAACACAACAGTTTTAGGCCCATATCAGACTACGACCAAGAGATCCGCGGCATACCCACCTCCATAAACTTGAGCAAGAACTCCTTGGCATAGCGGACGCGCTCCCCGCTTTTCTTCGGTGGCTTATCAACAATAGCGGACGACAGAGCCTACGGACAACAGACAATTGAGGCAAAATGACGTCTGTAGGTCTCCATATCCTACGCAGGCGGCGCCAAGGCTCCCGCGCAGCGGAAGATCCCTATCATAAGTGCTGGCGGCGGAACGCCACATCCCACGCACTTGTCTGCCCTTAACGCCGAAGCCAAGGCCCTTGCCGAACGCCGCGAACGGGTTGCTGCCGGCCCCAGGCCGGAGCGGCCGGAGGGAGACCTCCTCTTCAGCAGCTGTCATTTCACCACTGCCAACAATTTGGCGTGGAACAAAGAAATAATTGAACTATATTGTTCAGCAATCCCCTGTCAGCCCCTCCCAACCGACTCGGTCACAAGTACGACACCCGAAAGACGACGACCCTTTCCTGCACGATGCCAATTTATCTAAGGCAATTGGAACCTCTTAAGCATCATATGCGCTTGTGGGCGCAAGATAGAGGCTGGGCATGCGTGAAACGCTGATGCGTCGGCTCTTCCTCCTGCTCTGTGATACCTGGTGGCCTGGTGCTACTCCAAGAAGATTTTCTGGCCCATACAGCGCATGGCCTCGGCAGAAGCAACATCCATTCATCTCATACAGCACCTAAGCATCTGCAACCGAGCGCGCGTAAGAGCCAGTGTGTGTGACTGCTGCAAGAGTGCTTGACGTGACGGTACGGCCCAGATGGGTACGGCCTGGTACGGCTCGGCGCAGCGACTCCAGCACGAGCGGGTGGCGGCTCCCCTGCTGCCGACAGGGCACATAGGCCTGGGGTTGACTGTTTTCGGCAAGCGTTGATTCCAGGTGTGTCTGTGCGAAGGTTCGAAGCTTTCATGGTCAGGTATCTCAAGGAGGCATTACCATTTGGTCGCGCTGCAACACCACCTACCTCCAACTTCACGTGTGTTCTCCTTTACAGCGTACACCATGGTACGCGTGTGGTTGCTTCCGAAGCCCTGAAACAATACCTACAACACCCATAAAGGAAAAAAAAGGACAAATCCACACGTAATACCCTCTTGTACCCTACATGCATAACACTGCACTGCACTGCACCTCCCGGACCTCTTGGACCAGCCACTGCACCTCCCGGACCAGCCACAGGACAGGGCCGGTTCAGGCCGGTTACGGGGCGCCTTGACACGATGTAACATGCGCGTGCGTCGCGCATATTCTGGTGCGGCCTGGCACTTCGATACAAGTCCTTATTACGGATGTGCTAGAAAGTGCAGCATTTGTGATTGCATGGCCCATTTGGCATGCATGTCAGGTTCTGAATACGGTAATGCCAGCAACTACGGCACAGCCACCAGGACCTGTTCGGCACGCGGACGCACACACCCGAGCCGAGAGCGCATGCAGCACAACGCTTCCGGAACGCACATCAAATGCGAGCTTTCCCGTAGGGGACTTCATACATAAGGCAGACGAGATGCAACGCCAGTGGACATGCATGGACTAAACAGTGCCTCTTCCCTCCTGGCCTCTCTGCTACACCTTGTCTAATACAGCTGACATCGCCATGGACAAGAACGGAGCACTCTCTTCTTCTACATAGTTTGGAAATACCCCAGCTATCGTGTCACCGTGGTGTTCACGAGTTCACCGCCAGTGCACGTCGTTCAGCCCCGCGAGGAGATACCGGCAATATCTTGCCATCGCCCCCGCCTACCCCTTCCACAGCTCCCCACCGTCCCACGGACGGCCCTCCGGCTTGTACACACTTGAAATCATGCCTTCCCACCTACTCGAGCGAGAGCAGTCAAGGGCCCCGGCCGAGCGTGTCCACATGTACCCTGCGAAGCTCCGCCACGTGGTACCCCCACAGCGCTCTCAAGCTTCAACGCCAGCCCATACTATACACCTCTGTCTGGCCTGTTCCAATGCGCGCTGTAAGCACCTAATGCCTACGCTTACGTTCCCTATATCTTACCCATTCACAACACTATCGTATACGGGGAGCTTCCCTTCCCTCCTCTTGCTGCACCCACCGCCCGCCCTCCGCCGCCGCCGGCCTACCCCCGGGCCCCAGGACGCTCAGACCCTGTGACTGCCTCAGCCATCGCCGGCCTACCCCCGGGCCCCAGGACGCTCAGACCCTGTGACTGCCGTACATGCCGAACATGCCCAGCTCATGCTTGCCTTCCCCCGCTGCCCGCAACGCCTGCCTGGCTTTGCGCCCCCTGCCTCCACCTCACCCGACGTCAGCGCACATCCCTCATGTTACCATGTACCATGCGTCCAAACTCTCAGTGCGCGAGCTCCCATGCACCATCGTGCACTTGCGGCACCCTTTGGGCCGTGTGCTGCTTCACCTGGCGTGCTGCGAACGCATGACCTCGGCGTAGGCCCGCCCTGCCGGCGTGCTACTGTCCAGCCCGGGTGGTAGCAGCGTGACGCCCCACGTGCCCACGGAGGCCTCGGGCCGCCGCTGGGACGCCAGGGACACCTGCGGGACACCACCACCACCAGGGCACAGTGCAATCGGCACAACCAAGAGGACTCAGCGTGACCAGCAGCATATGCATCCTGAGCGCCAGCGGCACGCCAGGGACACCTGTGGGCGCGCCACAAACCCTGCTCACAAAATCTGCATACTACCGACAAAGCCCCCAGATAGGAAACCGCTAGGACGCGAAGTGCCCCTGGCTTGCGGGTGTCGCTGCAGGCACCACGCAATCCTAATCAGGTCAGCAGGTCCTCGCGGTGACCACCTCATTCGTTCAGTCCATTTGTTCAATCATTCATTATCTTTGAGGACCACGTCATCTCCGACAGCAGCACCCGCTCGCCTTGGCACTAGCCCAACGGTTCACTGACCCACGGGACGCACACCAGCCCAACCGCTTCAGCGACCCACGGGACACGCACCTGCGTCCACTCCCCGTGCCGGCCGGCCGACAGGTGCTTCTCCGGCTCCAGGCAGGCGGCCGCGGCGTCGGCATGGTAGGGGATGCGCTCGTAGCCTGGATGAGGAGACGAAGTACAGTTTGAGAAACCCGTGCCGTGCCATTGCCATTTACAGCACGCTTTGTCGTCTATAACGAGGCCGTGCCGTCGCTGACGTTACAAAATACAGTCAGCTTGTTAGGAAAGCATCTGGAAGCCTGGAGGTGTCAAGAATCAGCGTGGGGCGGCATGCGTTTCGACAATGCGCTCGTGGCCTGGCGGCAAAGCGCAAACCACGTTGGCTGTACATGATGTACGAGGGGCGCATTTTTACCAGTCTAGGGGCGAATGTACGAGCGAAAGAGTGGCCTCGGATGAGCTCATGGCCAAGCGTACACGCCGGGCATTATGCACTGACGGCCTTCTTAGTGCTACGTATCCCATACCCCGCAGCATGAGTGGCCAGGTCCGTCCTTGGCTCGATGTCCGGACCCACCGATGAGCGAAGGGTCCAGGTGCTGTCCAGGGTCGGGCCGCAGGTGCGTGTGCCGCCCGCCGCCGCCGCCAGGCAGCGGCGACTGCGCACGGCCCGGCGGTGCCCCGCCCCCAAGGGGCACCCCCTCCATTCTCCCACTGGGGCTGGGCCCGAAGCTGGACCGCCGCTGCACCAACCCCGTCGCCGCCTCCGCCGCGTGCTCCCCAACCCCCGACCCCTCCCCCGCCTCAGCCCATTCGCTGAGCGACGTCCCTCCCTCGCTCGTCCCCCTCTGCATCGCCACTGACGCCCCCTGCTCCCCCTGCTGCAGGGATTGCTGTTGCTGCATCTGCTGCTGCATCTGCTGCATCCGCCATTGTGACCCCGCAGCAGCGCCGCCGCCATTGGATCCAAAGCGTGCATGCGTCACGCCGCTGCCGCCAGCTGCCGCCGCCGCCTTCCTCCTCGCCGCTGTCTGCGCCGCATGCTCTGCACACTCCCTCTCCAACATCTGCCGCAGCTTCTCCTTACAGTCCTCTATAAACTTCAGCTCCTCAGCGCTAGGCATCGCCGTGCCACCGGGGGCGCCGCTGGCGGCCGCGGCCGCCGCAGCCGCCTTCGCCGCCGCGGCGGCGGCGGCGCGGCGGCGGGCGCCAGCGGCTTTGCCGTGGTCTGACAGTGAGGTGACGCGGGGGATGCCGCAGGCACCGCAGCTGTCGGCGGCGGCGAGGGCGGCGGACCCCGGGGGGTGTGGCTCGGGGGGTACCAGAGTGACCAGCTCCGCTTCTAGGGCGGCCAGCGCCAGGGCGGGCTCCTGGATCTGCCAGAAGCTACGGGAAGATGGGGTGAAGGTTGGGTTGTAGGAAGGGTCGAGGAGATGCGCGTAGTGCACAGGGCAAGGAGGTGTCGCATATGCACCGCTGCGCGCGGGGGCGGCGGGTGGGTTACGTGCGGTTGGACAGCAGGCGCCGGCGATGCGCACCACCTAGGGGACTACCATACTGCCTGCCATGATGCAGTCTCTACAAGTGCGCAGTAACAGCGTTCAACCACGATGGCGACTCCGGTCCCGACCTCAACAACCCGATCAGATACCTCCACAATAACAATAGGACTCCGATGCCCCCGAAGTATAAAAACGTACGTCACAGCCTTAGCCCGCACTCGCCTGAGCTTGCTGCCGCCGTCCTCTGCCTGCGCCGCTGCCCCCTGCGCCGCGCCGCCACCCGTACCCTGCCCTCCTGGCCCCCGCTCCCCTCCCCCTCCTGCTCCCACCTCTCCACCCGCTGCCCCAAGGTCCATCGGCTCACAGCTGTCCATCCGTGACGCCTCCTCCCGCTGTTTTCTCTTGGTGGGCAACACAGGGGTCCCGGGGCCCTGCCCCTGCCCCTCCCCGCCGCGCCCGCCGCACGTCCCCGCCGCATCCCTACCCCCCTGACCGGCCCCTCCCCCCACCGCTCTCCCACCCTCCACCTCCATAGCGCCATCCGCCGCTCCAGATATCTTAGCCCCACTGGGGCTGCGGGAGGGCGGCCAGCTGGGCAGCTGAGGCAAGCTACCCGGCCCCTGCTGCTGCTGCTGCTGCTGCTGCTGCTGCCCTGTTGCTGTGGCGGTCTGCAACCTGGGCCGCACCAGGGAGGAGGCGGTGCGGTGCTGCAGGGCGTAGGCGGACTGCAGGCCGGAGCTGGGGCCGCCGTGGGGGGACGCCAGCTCGGCGGCTGTGTGCAGGGAGGAGCGATGGGCATCGAGGGGACGTGCAGGTGATGTCAGGGCACATGCAAATATAATATGTTATTTTAGATTGAGCCTGCGAGAGCTAAAATCTGGTTTGGGTTGTCTGGGAATCGAGGAGGTTGGGAGGTTGGTTGTCTCCCCTGGTTGTGTCGTAAGGTGAAATCAGGTAGTAGGGCGCTTGGCTGCTTGGCCTACATGTCTGCTGCCACCAAGCCTTTGCGGTCTTGACTTACTGTCTCTTAGCTTGCTTTATCGCGGTTTGACGGCTTCTGACGGTTCGACTTTGCCCGCCAAATGGCCAGTTCTTCTTTCGCTCTTGCTTGCGTTCCTTAGCGTAGACTGGGAAATACTCATAAGGGCCTTGCTTGTGACGTTATCGCTGGCCGAACCAGCGGGGCGAGAGCAGATGCTACAGAACTTGGAAAATGGCACGGCAGGATCACCTTCATATGACAGCAGAGTATGCCAGCTGGCAGACAAGTTTACGAGTAAAGAAGCCTCAGCGACGGTCGGACGGTTTTGGGACGTAAGGCGGTGACAGTCGTGGTTTCTACCTGGCCGCCCGGTGCGGAATGCCTTTCAGGATAATGAGGCCTTGTATGAACAACGCGTGTTGGTTGGTTTGACAGCGACAATGGTCCTTGCGGGGGATGGCAGACGTTCCGCCAGCAGCAGAAGCTATACGCGCGGCGAGCAGACAGCGAGCCCCCCGCTGCAGCGGCAGGCGGGAAGGGCAGGGCGGACCCGTCAGCTGGTGAGTCGGTTCAGGGGCGCCTTATCCCCAGGGTCGTGAGTAGGGGCGCCCTATCCCCAGGGTCGTGAGTAGGGGCGCCCTATCCCCAGGGTCGTGAGTAGGGGCGCCCTATCCCCAGGGTCGTGAGTAGGGGCGCCCTATCCCCAGGGTCGTGAGTAGGGGCGCCTTACCCCCAGGGTCGTGAGTAGGGGCGCCTTATCCCCAGGGTCGTGAGTAGGGGCGCCTTATCCCCAGGGTCGTGAGTAGGGGCGCCTTATCCCCAGGGTCGTGAGTAGGGCGCCCTATCCCCAGGGTCGTGAGTAGGGGCGCCTTATCCCCAGGGTCGTGAGTAGGGGCGCCTTATCCCCAGGGTCGTGAGTAGGGGCGCCTTATCCCCAGGGTCGTGAGTAGGGGCGCCTTATCCCCAGGGTCGTGAGTAGGGGCGCCTTATCCCCAGGGTCGTGAGTAGGGGCGCCTTATCCCCAGGGTCGTGAGTAGGGGCGCCTTATCCCCAGGGTCGTGAGTAGGGGCGCCTTATCCCCAGGGTCGTGAGTAGGGGCGCCTTATCCCCAGGGTCGTGAGTAGGGGCGCCTTATCCCCAGGGTCGTGAGTAGGGGCGCCTTACCCCCAGGGTCGTGAGTAGGGGCGCCTTATCCCCAGGGTCGTGAGTAGGGGCGCCCTATCCCCAGGGTCGTGAGTAGGGGCGCCTTATCCCCAGGGTCGTGAGTAGGGGCGCCTTACCCCCAGGGTCGTGAGTAGGGGCGCCTTACCCCAGGGTCGTGAGTAGGGGCGCCTTATCCCCAGGGTCGTGAGTAGGGGCGCCTTATCCCCAGGGTCGTGAGTAGGGGCGCCTTATCCCCAGGGTCGTGAGTAGGGGCGCCCTATCCCCAGGGTCGTGAGTAGGGGCGCCTTATCCCCAGGGTCGTGAGTAGGGGCGCCTTATCCCCAGGGTCGTGAGTAGGGGCGCCTTATCCCCAGGGTCGTGAGTAGGGGCGCCTTATCCCCAGGGTCGTGAGTAGGGGCGCCTTATCCCCAGGGTCGTGAGTAGGGGCGCCTTATCCCCAGGGTCGTGAGTAGGGGCGCCTTATCCCCAGGGTCGTGAGTAGGGGCGCCTTATCCCCAGGGTCGTGAGTAGGGGCGCCTTATCCCCAGGGTCGTGAGTAGGGGCGCCTTACCCCCAGGGTCGTGAGTAGGGGCGCCTTATCCCCAGGGTCGTGAGTAGGGGCGCCCTATCCCCAGGGTCGTGAGTAGGGGCGCCTTATCCCCAGGGTCGTGAGTAGGGGC
Source organism: Chlamydomonas sp. KOR1 (assembly GCA_036984285.1). Lineage (NCBI taxonomy): Eukaryota > Viridiplantae > Chlorophyta > Chlorophyceae > Chlamydomonadales > Chlamydomonadaceae > Chlamydomonas > Chlamydomonas sp. KOR1. The sequence goes on along the minus strand of BQMZ01000314.1, from coordinate 24,336 downwards.
GCCTTACCCCCAGGGTCGTGAGTAGGGGCGCCCTATCCCCAGGGTCGTGAGTAGGGGCGCCTTATCCCCAGGGTCGTGAGTAGGGGCGCCCGCACGGCGTTAACGGCCCCTAGCCCAGGGTGATGGGTACGCCAAGTGGTTGGCACTTCCCTCTCCGTTTGAGGGCGCCTGACCCCCAGGGTGTCACGTGGGGCGTGCGGGCCTGCGTCAAAGGCTCCCCCCACCGGCGAGGGTGAACGCCGGACCCTTCCTCGGGGGATAAACGAGGCGTCCGCGCGGCGTTAACGGCCCCTAGCCCAGGGTGATGGGTACGCCAAGTGGTTGGCACTTCCCTCTCTGTTTGAGGGCGCCTGACCCCCAGGGTGTCACGTGGGGCGTGCGGGCCTGCGTCAAAGGCTCCCCCACCGGCGAGGGTGAACGCCGGACCCTTCCTCGGGGGATAAACGAGGCGTCCGCGCGGCGTTAACGGCCCCTAGCCCAGGGTGATGGGTACGCCAAGTGGTTGGCACTTCCCTCTCCGTTTGAGGGCGCCTGACCCCCAGGGTGTCACGTGGGGCGTGCGGGCCTGCGTCAAAGGCTCCCCCACCGGCGAGGGTGAACGCCGGACCCTTCCTCGGGGGATAAACGAGGCGTCCGCGCGGCGTTAACGGCCCCTAGCCCAGGGTGATGGGTACGCCAAGTGGTTGGCACTTCCCTCTCTGTTTGAGGGCGCCTGACCCCCAGGGTGTCACGTGGGGCGTGCGGGCCTGCGTCAAAGGCTCCCCCACCGGCGAGGGTGAACGCCGGACCCTTCCTCGGGGGATAAACGAGGCGTCCGCGCGGCGTTAACGGCCCCTAGCCCAGGGTGATGGGTACGCCAAGTGGTTGGCACTTCCCTCTCTGTTTGAGGGCGCCGGACCCCCAGGGTGTCACGTGGGGCGTGCGGGCCTGCGTCAAAGGCTCCCCCACCGGCGAGGGTGAACGCCGGACCCTTCCTCAGGGGATAAACGAGGCGTCCGCGCGGCGTTAACGGCCCCTAGCCCAGGGTGATGGGTACGCCAAGTGGTTGGCACTTCCCTCTCTGTTTGAGGGCACCTGACCCCCAGGGTGTCACGTGGGGCGTGCGGGCCTGCGTCAAAGGCTCCCCCCACCGGCGAGGGTGAACGCCGGACCCTTCCTCGGGGGATAAACGAGGCGTCCGCGCGGCGTTAACGGCCCCTAGCCCAGGGTGATGGGCAATTAGTTGGCCGTTCCCAAGGGTAACCACGTGGGCATGTTTCCAGGGTTTTGTTTTTTTGGTATCCTGTTGAAGGGACCTGGCAGGGGATGGGTAGTCGGGTTGGAGCGTTTCGCGGATACGGGTTTAGAGGCGGCACTTCACCGTGTCAATGCAAGTGGGCTTCATGGCAGCGGCCGGAGGCACAGGCGAGCCCTCAGCGACGGTGGTGCTGGAGGGTGATTGGCAGGCGGGACGATGTGAGGGGGGATTGCGGCCAAGGTTGGAGTGCGAAGGTTGCCAAGGGCACCGGCTCCTACGAGGCATCTGGGCTCCTGTGGAGGAAGCCGGTTGGGAGGCGGCAGATTTGGGCAGCAGCCGAAGGGGTTGGGCGAAGGGCTCCTTGTTGGTCGGTTCCGGGTAGTCATGCACATTCTCGCTTTGCCTGCATTAGTGTTGTGGGCCAGCACTAATGCACCGTGGACTGGGGGAGGGGGGTGTCCCGGCGGGACGAGGTATGAAGTCCTGCCGGCGCAGGCGCATAGCGGGTCGGTTGCTGTTGGTTGATGGTTGGTGGTTGTTAGCACCGCAGCAGTGCAGGACCGGCCTGCTTGGCGCCTTACACTCCCATTTACCACGTTGGCATCTCCCCAGCGTTACCGTGAAGCATGTTGGTTTGGGTGGATGTTGTTGTTGCCTTTTGGCGGGTTCTGTGTGTGTAACGACTGACCGACGCAGTGTACAGCCACCCAAAATGATATTTTAGATTGAGCCTGCGAGAGCTAAAATCTGGTTTGGGTTGTCTGGGAATCGAGGAGGTTGGGAGGTTGGTTGTCTCCCCTGGTTGTGTCGTAAGGTGAAATCAGGTAGTAGGGCGCTTGGCTGCTTGGCCTACATGTCTGCTGCCACCAAGCCTTTGCGGTCTTGACTTACTGTCTCTTAGCTTGCTTTATCGCGGTTTGACGGCTTCTGACGGTTCGACTTTGCCCGCCAAATGGCCAGTTCTTCTTTCCCCGCCCGCCCGCCCCTCTTTGGCTGATGGGTGGAGCTCTTGTTGGGTGCTCCACATTAAGCTTTGCCAGGAATGCGCTGAGCTAGCGTTACAAGGGCTGTTGTACCTGCATTACTGAGCGGCTGTTCTTGTGAGGCTGGGGGGGTGTCCCGGCGGGACGAGGTATGAAGTCCTGCCGGCGCAGGCGCATAGCGGGTCGGTTGCTGTTGGTTGATGGTTGGTGGTTGTTAGCACCGCAGCAGTGCAGGACCGGCCTGCTTGGCGCCTTACACTCCCATTTACCACGTTGGCATCTCCCCAGCGTTACCGTGAAGCATGTTGGTTTGGGTGGCGTGTTGAGAACCGGTGGCACTAATGCGGATGAAGCATGGATGTTGTTGTTGCCTTTTGGCGGGTTCTGTGTGTGTAACGACTGACCGACGCAGTGTACAGCCACCCAAAAATAATATTGGGGGGGTTTCCTAGCGGGCATCGGAACTCGCCTCGGTGGAAAGAGGATGCCAAGGCTCAAGGAGATGCGGGGGACATGCAGGGGATATCAGGCCTCTTCACCACGGTACAAAACAGAGGGTATCCCTTTCGCATCAGACCTGCCCTGACAACTAGGACTCATGTGCAATTGCGAATGCTGCACTTCAGCACCCACCCGCCATCTGTGCCTTCAGGTGCACGCCGCACCTGCAACACGCCCGGTGCATATTACAACTATCCGACACGCCGCAAAACCATCGGACCGATCTGCAGTTTTCCATCCACCCATCGACCCACCCGCCATCTGCGCCTCCAGGTGCATCTGCGCAAAGTACTCGTGCCCCAGCGCCTCCTCCGCGCTGGGCCGCCGCGAGGGGTCGAACTCCAGCAGCCGCGACAGCAGGTCCACAGCCACCTCGCCGGCAGCGCCGAACCGCCGGTACAGCGTGGGCGCCCTGGAGTGGGTAGTGGGTGCGGTGCAGGATGCAGGCAGAGTAAGCCTGATGTAGGTACAGGCAAGCGCGGATAGGAGACAGGGTGTGTCAAGGCAGAACACGCAGGTGCCAGGTGGCTTCTGGAGTGGCTGTGTGGGAGTCAATCAATGCGTGCACGAAAGATGAGACGGTGCTGTATGGTGGATGTCGCAGCGTGCGCGGTTGCCACGTGTGTCGCCCGGTGCGAGCCAGCAACGCAGCTGCGAACGCACGCTAAGTCATCATACTACAGCCAAGTGGACAAGGGTTCAACCCAAAGGGTACAGGCGCGCCCAGGCACCCTCGGCTGGGCTGGATTCCAGAACCACATGGTATACTTCATCATTTTGCTTAGCACTTACAGCTGCAGCCTACAAGCTGCAACTGTCTCCCTACCGCCAGGGCTATTCTTCATCATCAATGGCCATTCTCGGCTGCTACCCTGCTCCTTAATGCCGACTGCGTTGCACAAACCTCTGTACCCGCTTTCCTACTGCCCAGGCTCATTACCCCTCGCACCTGCCGGGTATGCGGCGCAGGTAGTTGCGCCACGGCTCGCTCTGTACGGCGTCGATGCAGGACCAGGCGGGGGTGCCCACCACAGCAAACAGCGCGCTCAGCTCGGCGCCGGCGGAGGCGTGCGCGGCGTTGGCGGCGGCGTTGGCGGCGGCGGCGCGGTGGGCGCCGCCAGCGGCATGAGGCGCCTGCGTGTGTGTTGGTGTTGTGGGAATGCAAACCAGAACCCAGATGAAGTCGTGGCGCTGCTGTGCGGTCACCGTGTGGTGCCTTGCAAGGAGTTGCAAGTCGCGCGCAACAGGCACATGGTGGGAAGGTAGTGCGGTAGGGACATGGCAACTCCTCTGTATAGCTTAGCTATCTGTTTTGCCATAGGATTTGCAGTACACGTGTGCCGTACACGTGGCCTATGACAGCTTTGGTAGCCTGGTGCGTCGCGTTGCCTACCTGGCCGTACCGCAGTCCGTGGGGTGGCGTGAGTGGCTTGCCCGTCATCGCGAACACGGGCGCAACCTGGCATGCGGGGGTGGGATGGGTGGGACGACAACCTCTAAATTTAACTATCGGTAGCTTGCTGCTGAGCCATGCAACTCTTATGCAACTCTTATGACGCCGTGCTGTGGCGGCCCCGCAGCCGTGGACTACCATGCCACCTTCACTACCGCAGCCTGACCCGTCCGTCCACTAAGATCTTCCGGTTCCTGGCGGTGTCCCCTCCCTGACCGGGTGACCCAGTGCACCCTGGGTCGCGTGCAGCGTGTCAGCATGCCACGTGCCCCGTGCCTCGTGCCACGTGCCTGCAGGTGCGGCGTGTCCGCCTTGCCCAGGTACGGCACGCGCTGCAGCAGCTCCCCGAACACGCAGCCGGCGCTCCACCTGGCAGGGGGGTTCAACGGTGTGGGGTGCAGCAGGGTGAGGAACGTGGTGAGGTGGGGTGCGGGGTCTAGGAACTACGGCCACGTAGCATGTGAGCTGTTTTTCGCTTTCCTTCCTAGTTTTTTGCCAGTGTGCACGTGCTGAGGCATATACCGTCGGCCGGAACGGGTGCGACGGCCAGCTAGCCGGCAGGATTAGACACATCCCACGCAGAACCCCCCATGCTCCCGGAACCCTTGTTCATGCTTACCATCTACCACGTCACGGCTTTGTGTTTAGCAGGGTTAATATGCTTACCATCTACCCGTCCCGCCCTGCGTATGCCCTCCCCTCCTCATCCCACACGCCCCCAACCCAAACCCACATGTCGATGACGCTGGTGTAGCCCCCGCGCGACATGACCACCTCCGGCGCCCGGTAGCAGGGCGTGCACACCAGCGTGGTCAGGGGGGGCTGGAAGCCTCCGCCATCCTTCAGCGCTGCACCAGGACCCAGCAACCCTCCTCCTGCGCCGCCCCCGCCCGCCTCTCCCCACGGGGCCCTACCCCGCCGCTGCTCCCTGACCTCCCTTGCCGGGGAGATCTCGGCACGCTGCCGGCCCTCCCGCGCCCTGCTCGGCCCACAACGCCGTCTCCTCCGCAGCTGGTGCATCCCTCCCCGCTGCCGTTGCCGTTTCGGTTGGCGCTACCGTTGCCGGTACCGTTGGTGCCAACGGGCGGGGCTTCCCCCGTGTCCATGTCTGCCAGACCGCCGCCGTCCTGTGCCAAGTGCAGGTGGGGGTGGAAGTCGAGCGGCAGCTCCAGCGTGAGCTGCCGGGCGGGCCTGTGGGTAAAGCAGCACCAACCGTCAGCGCAACCGATCCAAGGAGCAGAATGCAAGCACGGGTGCACACGGTCGCCTTCAGGAGTGGCCCAAGAAGGAAGCGCAGCTCAGGGTAGAGGTGCATGATGCAGGGCGAGGGAGAATCAGACAAGGGAGAGGGAGAACCAGACACGAGGTTGGCGCCCGAGCTGCCGGGTGGGCCTGTGGGTAAAGTGACCGCAGCGGTTGATGCAACGGGGGCGTGAAAAGCAAGGCACGAGTACGGGTGCGCACTCCCACACCCGTACCCACCCACCTGCTGTCATACTTCAGGGAGCCCTCTCCGTCCTCCCCATCCTCGTAATCCTCATCCCCATCACCCCGAAGGGCTGCAGTAGGGTCCACCGCGGTGCGCGCCGAGCCGAAGTCCGCAACCTGCGGGTCATCAAGGCCAGGGGCAGGATGGTAGCTAGATATACGGGATAGTGTACCTGCTATGTCAAACCGCGGCGGGGTCCACAGCAGTGCGCGCAGAGCCAAAGTCCGCAACCTGCGGACAGTCGTCAGGCAGGACAGGGTTTATGCACGGTGGCAGTCGCCAAGGTGGCTTTCGCGGCAGCCACCATGTGTGGGTTGATGGGTGGCTGCGGGGGTAGCCTCTGCATCGCAACACTGCGCCAGAAAGCTCCTCACGTAACGGTCGTAGGTACGATGACCCGGAAATCCCAGCAATCCTCGCGAGGCAATACGCCAGCAATGTCCCTAAGCAAGCAACCCACAACCCTCCGCGATACGTACATCGTGCATCCTCTTAGCGCCCGACTTGAGCCAAATGACATACAAAGGCATGTCTACCCCTCCGCCAAGACCAGGTTCCGCTCTACAACGTCAAGGCCTTGGTATTTGACTGGTTATATAACCAGACTGGTACATATACAAAGGCAGTTACGCCGATACTGCGTTTGCCGCACCCCGGCAGCAAGCATTTTCCATGCCCACCCCAATCCACAAAAGCACTCCCATTGCCCACCTTGAGCACTCGTCTGCCCTCGCCCAGAGTCATCAGCAGGTTGCCTGTTTTAATGTCGCGGTGCCACACGTTGAGCCCGTGCATGTACCTGGGGGCGCGTGGGGGTGTGTTAACACACAGTATGCAAGGGATCCGGGTGCATGGGTGCGGTCACCGCCGCGGTGCGACACTTAGAGCCCGTGCAGTTCCCGTCCATGTTCACATATACCGTGCATCGGGTCATGCCACACATCTGTTAGCTGTCTGGGGATAATTTCATCCCCACCTGAGCGCCCCCAACAGTTGCCACATGCAATCCGTCAAGGTACGGCTGTCCCACAAGCTCGTTCAGCACCACCCAAGGCCCCGACCCAGCCGCCCCAGCGCCCCCACCCCCCTGCTGTCAGTTGTCCTAGCGCCGAAACGCGCCCCCTCTTCCCACCTGAGCGCCCCCAGCAGTTGCCACATGAGGCTCCGCACCTCGTGCTCCGGCAGCTGCCCGCGCATGGCGAACAGGTCACCCTGAAGCGAGAAATAGGCAAACGAATGCATCAACATTACACGGAGGTGCAGTTGCAATAGGGTTGTTGCGCAAGAGCCCATGCCCCGGCAGCATACATGTATCACAGATACATACACAAGACAGTTCCCAAGTGCCCACGGGCCTTCCCAACTCCCACCTGGCCTGCGAACTCCTAAGCCAGGGTTGCGCTACAGCTGGTGGGCACCAGCCCCAATGGAATATAACAAAAGCATACAAGTCAGTGCGCAAATGGCCTATGGGCCCGCCCACCTGGTCTGCATACTCCAGGGATAGGTACGCGTCGTAGCTGGTGGGCACCAGCCGCCCGCCGCGGAACACGCACTTGCCTGAACGGCGGGTCGCACGGCGGTGGGTAGCACGACGGTGGGTGTACATGAGATCGATGCCGAGAGCAGGCATTTTAAGTGGCGATTGTTACAAGAGGGGCCAGGGTAAAGCATGAGAGTCCATGGACACCTTTAGACCTGTGGGGCAGAACATCCCCGCCTCTCGGGGGAGCCCCCAACCCACGCAAGGACTTCCCTACGCACCGACCTAGATCACCGGAAGGGCCACACGGCAATACACCCCCTCAACACCAGGCGGGCCAGACACCAGCACACAACCCCCGGGGCCGGAGGCAAGGAAGGCGTGCGTGGCAGGCACCGCGTCCCGCCCCCTAGGGGCGATACCAAGCACAGCAAAGGACCGCAGGCGTGCCCAGAAGTCTGCTAGCACCTCAGCGGAAATAGTCTGCTAGCACCTCAGCGTGGCACGCGCAACACGTGTGTCGTCACGGGACTGGTAAAGGCGCTGGCGGCCCAGCATTTTAAGTTGAGGGGCTGTGGAAGATGCAGGCAGGCCACACACAACAACACATACAACTTTCACTTGCTGCCCTGCGCCACCTACCCGTGGGCGAGGGCGCCAGCCACCCATCTCTTGATGCGAGTGGTTTTGGGGTGGTCCGACCGGCGCACGCAACCATGCCGAGACCCCTTGCGCGTCAGCACACTTACCTTACGTCCCAGAGGGCCGCCGCTGTGGCGCGGTACCCCGGCTCGTGCCCACAGCGCAAGTAACACAGACTCACACAGTCGTACACTGCTGCCCTGCAGCCTACACCACCCACCCGTGGGCGAGGGCGCCAGCCACACGTCTTTGAGGCGGATGATGTTGGGGTGGTCCAGCCGGCGCATGATGCACACCTCGCGCAGCACGCGCTTGGCGTAGTCAGGAGACGCAAACACGTCGCCCACGCGCTTCAGAGCCACCTGGGCGGTAAGGGGGCAGGTAGGTGGGCGAAGGACGCATTCGGACAGGGATTCGCAGAAGATTTTGGGTGCAACATGTGCGGGAGTGCTCACGTCGCGTACGGCAGGTGTTTCAGGGTCAGGGAAATGCGGGGTCAGGGAAATGCGTTCAGGTGATTCCGGACTTTGGTTTGCACCGCCGGGGGAGTAGCTAGGACACGCCACCCGCACGCTTGAGGGCACTTGCGGGCGCGTTGGGGCAGCCACGTGGTATCATGTTGCGTCAAGGAAAGGTGTTGCAAAGACGGATTCGTGCGGAAAGACTGGCATGCGTTGGACGGCAGGTGCCAGATGGTCCCCTGCAGGGCAGCTGGGCTAGGGTGCAACACGCCTGCCGACGCGCTCGGCAGTATCTGGCAATCCTTTGTGCACAATGAGTGTTTGGGGTCTACGACGCCAGTGATAGAGCGTGAGTCGCAGGGGCGTGCTTCTGGGTGGGACCCACCTTTTCACACTCCTCCTTGTCCCATGCCAGCACCACGCTGCTGAACGAGCCCGTGCCCAGCATGCGGAGCAGCTCGTATCGAGTGCCGACCTGCGTCCAGGAAGCCGTCGCTAAGTGTCAAGCCAGTCCAAAGACGTGGCTGGGTGGAGCACGGTCCAGCGCATCTTCCCTAGCCCCCTACATTCCAGGTCTGTCCTTGCACGTAGTACGTCCCAGGCTCTTGGCTGGGAGTTATTTGTTTGCATGATAACGGAGGTGCCATATGGGTGAAGCTGTCGATCCTAAAGAGCTACAGGACACGCCTCGGGAGTATGCCTCGGAACCCTAGAACAGAGAGCTCTCTGTGTTCTTGGTCACTCGGAAGTGTTCAACAATTTAGTTCTGTACCATGATACACTGCTGACTATAGCACGGGATATTTACAACAGCGCCCTGACGTGTCGAAGAGCACATGACGATCCGCCTTCTTCCCATGCTGCGTGCCCTGACAGATGCATTTGCGGGCAGTGAAGACAGGAGACTACATATTTTTGAAAATTATTTCGACTGGTTAACCAGTGATCGCAGGGACGCAGGAGGCACGCTCAACACAGACTGTGACTGGGGACTTGCGCACCAACTGCAGAACCTGAACTACCCATAATGATGCAATAATACGCTCTACGCTAACAAGTCATGTTAACTTCAAAGCAGTAGTCCGGTACTGATTCGGGTACCACAAGTGACTACTGACTAGCAGGCAGTCAGAGGCACAAAGAGAAATGTCCCATGATCCATTCGGATGGCCATCTGTGCCTCAGGTGCTTTGCCAGAGCTAGGCCCATGATCTTGGCACTCCGCGGCAGAGCAATCGGACATGGCCTCACACCCGGGCCTCGTCTCACACGGCTTCTTCCTTGCTCTTGCTGTAACGCAGGCAACACTTCAGCCGCAGTCATCAAACCAAGGTAAGCGTGATCCCGGTTAGCTTGTTGGGCCCAGGGTTTGTTCGCCAGGGGAGTCACCTGCCCACGGCCAGGCCTTTTTTGAACAGCCTTACCTCACTGTGCCTCCCTATGCCCACTTCCTTCCCTTCCCTTCCTCACCTACGGCTCGCAGAGGCCTCGGGATGGGTCAGCTTCGATGACGCCCCTCCTGCGTTCCCCACCGCCTCGCCTGCTGTCAGCGCAACAGCCCACCAGGCCCCAGGCGGCCTGCAGCGGCCTCCTCCGTACAGCACACACACCGCTGCCGTGGGGCACACAGCACCCTTCGCACCTGCACCCACACCCACATCCTCAACCGCAGCTTCTCCAGCCTTCCCCACATTCGCTGCCCTGCATGCGTCGACACCCGCCCCAGCTACTGGTGCAACAGCAGCAGGAGCAGCCCCGGCTCCGCACCGTCTCGCCCGGCCGCCCACCTCCACCGCAGCACCAAGTGTACCTGCGGCCACCGCGCCCGCCATACCTCCTCCAACAGCGCCCACACCTATCGCCAACCCTTTCGCTTCAACTCCGGCGATAATCCTCCCGCCCTCCGCCGCTGCCACCCCGTCCGCACCCGCAACCCACCTACCCCATGCAGCACCAGCACCAGCACCAGCTGCCAACCCCTTCGCCGCTGGGGGACCGCTTGCAGGCGCGGGCGCCTCCCTGGCATTCGCAGGCCTCGGCAGTACGAGCACAGGCGCAGGGGCAGGATCAGCTGCAGGGGCGGGGGCAGGCAGCAGTACGGGTGGCATTGTGGACCCCTTCGCAGACCTCACTCTTATGCCACAGCTGCCCCGGCCGCCGCCGATGGCAGCGCTGAAGCCGCATCAAGGGCAGGCGGCACCGGGGGCGCTACCGGCGTTTCCAGCTGCTCCACAACCCGCTGCTGCTGCACCACCCGCAACACCAGCATCAGCAGCTCCCGCCTTCCCCTCCTTTGCAGCCCTGCACAGAGCACTGCCGCGCCAACCTCCAGCCACAGCCGCGGCCGCCCCCCAGCCCGCCACCGCCACCGCCGTCACCTCTGTCTCTCCCCTCGCCGGCACAGCCGCAGGCGGCGGTGCTGTTGCCAGCGGCGGCGCCGCCGGAGTCATCCAGACCACCACCTTTGACCTCAGCGACCTCGCAGCTACAACCGCCACTCGGCCAGCCCCGCCTCCCCCCCCCCGTCCCCTACCCCCAAAGCGCCCACGTCCCCACCTCAGCCCCCGCCCCGCCCCCGCCTTACGAAGACGCCCTCAACCTGCCACAGCCCGCCGCACCCAGCCTCCGAGTGGATGTGCCCTCTGACGCCCTGCCCCCTCCCCCGCCCCCTACCTACTCCTCAGCGCTCGGCATGCCCTCCGTCTCCTCCCCTGGGGCAACCTCACGCCCCAGGCCCCCAGACGCCGCCTTCACCTCCCCACAGCAGCCCCCGCCGCCATCATACGGCGACGTCTTGGACGAACTGTACGGCGCCTCGCCGGGGTCCCGACAACCGCCACAACCGTCGCCGCCGTCGTACGGCGCTGTACTGGGCAATCTGTACGGCGCCCCGGACGGTGCCCGACAACCGCCGCCGCCGCCGTCGTACGACGCCTCGGCAGGGATGCCGCTAGCGGCGGCGGCGACGGCGGCGGCGGCAGCTGCCCCGCCACCGCCGTCCTACCAGGAAGCGCTATGGGATACCTTTGACAGTGTGGGTGCACGCGCAGGAAGCGCAGCCCCTGCCCAGTTCTCCGTCTCGTCCTCCTCTTCCGCATACACCGCCACCACCCCCTCCGCCGCCTCCCCCAAGCTTGCCCCCATCGACCGCCTGCCCACTCCGCATCATCGCATCACCCCAGACGCCCTCTTCGCCTCCCTCCGATCCGCGAACCAGCAGCAGCTCCAACAGCAACAGCCACTATCCCAGCAGCCGCCTCTGCCGGCCCAAATCGCAATAGACGTACGGCTGCCCCCCATGCGGCCAACCGCGGCGTGGCCCACCCTTTTAGCTGCGGGCATGGGACACGTGTTCGCCGCGCCCGCCAACGAGGGGGCTGTAGCGCTGCAGTGGTGTCTGGGAGAGGACTCCCCTGACAAGGGCGGCGGCGGCCTGCGATACGTGATGCCCCAGGGAGGGGATGTCCTGAAGAAGGCGGGCGCAGGGCCGGTGGAAGATTGGGACTCGGCGGCGGCGGGCGCGCTGATTGTGCCGTCGGAGGCGCGGGTTTCGGAGACCGTGTGCTGTATGCTGGTGGACGAGGGGAGTGGCCACATGTGGACAGGTGGGGTGAAGAAGGGGAGGCAGGAGTGCTAGTAGGACAGGGGGGAGCAGGGGTTGGACTGGACCAGGGCGGGAGGGAGGTGGGATACGGTGGGGCATGGTGGGGCATGGTGGTGTATGTTGGGGCAGGGTGGGGTACTGTGGGGCAGGGTGGGGCAGGGTGGTATACGGTGGGGCAGGGTGGGGCAGGGTGGTATACGGTGGGGCAGGGTGGGGTACGGTAGGGTGCTGGAGGGGGCCCGCGTTGGGAAGGCGGGAAAGTCAATCGAAGGGGGGCAGCTTGGTGCTGAGAGCTGGCACGCTTGTTGCTACTGGGGGTAGGGAGCTGCGCAGGATGTGGCCCGGAGCACTGAACTGCTAAGCCCTGTCCCTCCACCGGCACGCTCCGGGCTCACTCCACCCAGTCCATGCGATCCGTAGCATCCAATCAAAGTCCGATCCTAGACGTATCTTGTGCCTCTTTCAACGCCCGATCCTTGCTCCCCGTCCTGGTCCGCACCCCCACAGGCCACGCCGACGGTCGCGTGGTGCGCTGGGCCGTGTCTCCCGGGCACGTGGCAGTGTACGAGCACCAGTGGCTGGCGCACCAGCTGGGCAAGGTGACGGCGCTGGCGGTCAGCCCCTGGGGGGACCTGTGGACGGCGGCGGCCAGCGGCTCGGTGCGCGTGTGGAGCTACGCGGCGCAGCAGCAGCAGCAGGGACTGGGGCAAGGTGCGGCGGGGTGGGGTGCTAACAGTATGATGTACGCTGTGAAGTTTTGTGGAGCGCGGCGCAGCAGCACACGGTCCAGGTGGCAGGTGGGGGGATGAGACGCAAGAACGGGGGAAACGTGGGTGCGGAGGCCATAAGGCGGCATTCGGCATAAATGGCCGCAAAGGCAGGGGGCAGCTGCAGCGGGTTGGTGGGATCGGGGACGGGAGCTGGGCAGGGTCGACGAGGCCGGGGCCAGAAGTGTTTGGGGCAGGTGCGGCGGAAGCGGGGGACCGCCAGAAGTGGGACCTGTACGGTGCGGACAGGGTGGGTTCGTGCGATTCTCCCGAGGGCCGCGGTATTGCATGTGGGGTGTGAGCGGCGCATTACGCGGGGCAGGGTGCAGGTGCGGCGGAGTAGCAGGATGTGTGACGGACTTGGGGCCGGAGGCGGAGACAAGGGCGAGGGCATGGCGTAGTGGTAGGACCGGGCAGGGGCAGCAGGGACAGATGCGGCGGGACTTGGTAGCGGGCGTGGTGTCGCTCGAGGCCGCAAGGGCCCTAGGTCAGGTACAGGGCCCGGGTCAGCTGCGGCGGGGGCGGGTCCAGGACCATTGTGCGCGCGGGAGAGGGACAAGGGCTGTGGACGGGCTCCCGTTGGTCAGCACTTGTTGGAGCTGCGATGCAGTATCCGGCGGCTGCGCCCACGGCTCGCTAAAGCCGTGCACACACCCCGTGCTCACCCCCTCCCCCAGCCTCCAAGCCGCCCCTCAAGCTCATCGAGTGCCGCCGCAGCCGCACCCTCAACGCGCCCCCGCCGCCGCCCAACACGCGCGGGGGCACGCTGGGCGCGCGGCCGCACAGCAAGTCGCGGCACCTGGCGCTGGGTCCCAGCGGGCGGGTGATGTGGAGCGCGGGCAAGACCAGCCTGGCGCTGTGGGCGGCGTACAGCGGGGACTTCCTGGGCAGCATGAGCCCTGGGGAACCGCAGGGAGGGGACGAGGGAGGGGAGTGGGAGAACACCACCAAGATCAACCCGGCCACGGTGGGGAGCGGAGGGAAAGAGTTGGGTGGGCATGGTGGAGGGGGGTGCGGCGCCAGCGGGCAAAGTGCGGGCGGTTGCACGCGGGCTGTTCGGTGAAAACACCTGGGATAAAAGGGTTTGGCCGAGATGGTGTGTTTTGCGGTGCCGGGAAGGCGCGACAGGACGTCAAATGTATAGTGCTGTGGCCCATTGCGTTGCAGGGCGTGGAGCCGGGTCTTGTGCAGCGCGTGTTTGAGGCGCGGCGGGAGCCGGAGGTGGGCGAGGAGGCGGACAGCGGAGACCCGGCCATCAGCATGCAGGTGGGTGAGCGGGGATTAGGGGTGGGTGGAGAGGACGGCAGGAGGGGGTGTGTGGAGAGAATGGCAGAAAGGGGTGTTGCGTGAGAAAGGCAGAATGGGTTGGGTGGAGAGCACGGCAGGAAGGAATGTGTGGAGAGCTGTTGGGTGTTGGCTTAGGTGTCGATGTGGGGGTAGGGCCCAGGGGGGGCCCGGGCCTCAGCATGCAAGTGGGGAGGGGCGGGAGATGGAGGGCGCGAGGTGCGCATGTGTGGGGTGGGGACATTGGCTGTGGGTGTTGGTGTGGGGGCTTGCGGTTGCGTGGCTCTTGCTGTTCGCCGTCCTGGTGTATAGGCCCGATATGCATATGGGCAGCCACCAGATTATGGTTGCAGAGCCTAAGGGAGGGTCCCCTTTTTGCCCTCGCTAGTACACAGGTCATCAAGGGCATCAACCTCGCGGCCAAGTTCGCCGTCAAGCTGGGCAAAAAGATCAAGCAGACGGTGGTGAGTCTGCTCGCGGTCTGGCAGCGATCTCCCTGATTTGAAGCTTTGGGATGGTGTCAGTCGTCAAAGGGGGTGTGCTGAATGTGAAAGGACGTATCGGCGGAGCGTTTTTTACCATAAGATGTGCAGGGCAACGGGCGCATTGCCACGATGCCATGGCTTCTTCTGCTCTGGGCAGGAATGTTGTTTAGGACGTGCGCAAGTCGGCACTGCAGGTCAGGTTGTAATCTTCAGGGTACAGCTGCACCTTTTCAGGGCACAGGATCCCGAAAATGCGATGTGCAACATGCAACATTCAATTTAACTCGACAGGGCGACGGCCTCGACGGCAACAACTCCGGTTTCGACTCTGGCGGCGGCCATGGCGGGTACGGCAATACGGCGGTGGGCGGCGGCGGCGGCAGCGGCGCGCTGACACGTGGCAACATCAAGGCGCTGGTGGCCGGGGTGGACGGGTCCATGTTCGTGGCGTACAAGAACGGCGTGGTGGACAAGTACACCGAGTGGGGCAGGTGGGTAACGATAAGGGCTGCGAGTAGTGACCTTGGATGGTCAAAGCACATGTACCCTTCGAAAGATGTTTATAGATGTAACAACCTGCATGTAGCAATACCCGCTGTACTCCATGTGTAATAGCTTGAATGGGTCACTTTCGGTTTGAAGCCCTTTGATGACAGGGTGCTCGACACGCACGTTGAGTGGGCAGCCTTGCTGTGGCCATGAGCGCAGCCGACCGTACGGCGGCTCCACACAAGGTTAAGACACACCGCCAAGCTGGTGCCCTTGCCCTCCGTTTCCCCAACAGGCTCGTGTGGAGCCGCGACATGGGCGTCAAGGTGCATTGCGCTGTCCGCATCGGGCCCCTGCTGTTACCGTCCCACAGCCTTATCAGACCATGCGGTAAACAACAGCCGCCCTATTAATGGCCTTGCATCCCATCCTTCCCCAACAGGCTCGTGTGGAGCCGCGACGTGGGCGTCAAGGTGCACTGCGCCGTCCTCGTCGGCCCCCTGCTGTGGCTTGGCTGCGCCGACGGCCAGATCCGCACCCTGGCGGCGGGCTCGGGCGAGCCGGGGCGGCGGTGGCGGGCGGCGGATTTCGCTGTCGTACGGCTGGCGGCAGACGGCGGGCCTCGTGGCGCCGGGCTGGTGCACTCGCTGAGCGACAACGGGGGCGTCCGGGCGTGGCCGGCGGCGGCGCCCACGGAGGCGCACCTCGCGGCATGGCGGGTGAGGGGTTAACTAGTGAAGCGGCAGTGGCGGGTGAGGGATTAAACTAGTGAAGCGGCAGTGGCGGGTGAGGGATTAAACTAGTGAAGCGGCAGTGGCGGGTGAGGGATTAAACTAGTGAAGCGGCAGTGGCGGGTGAGGGATTAAACTAGTGAAGCGGCAGTGGCGGGTGAGGGATTAAACTAGTGAAGCGGCAGTGGCGGGTGAGGGATTAAACTAGTGAAGCGGCAGTGGCGGGTGAGGGATTAAACTAGTGAAGCGGCAGTGGCGGGAGGTCAAACTGACTGTCCACGAGGAACGGTAAGGGGGTGGGCAAATCGGCGCAGGTGCAAGAAACATGCCGTGTGTGCCCTCGGGCGCGAGGCGCGGGATGGTAGTGGCCCTGCGTCTAGCCTAGTGCCCATACCGTGTCGCCCCACTTGAAGAACGCAAGTGGGCATTGTTGGCCCGTCATCCGTGTCCGGGGACGGTGGGATTGCCGTCAGGTGCAGAAAGCATGGGGCCTTGCGCACGTGGTGTGGGGTGGCATAGGGATCTGGAACACGGTGGCGCGGAGGCAAAACAAAACAAAGGCCGTGCGTCTGGTACCCATAAAGCCTCATGCACGTCAACAAACCGCGATTGCTCTGTGCTTCCCCTTCGCCCGCATCTGAAGAGTTCGTCTGTCGTCCTACCGCCTGACCCCCTTTGCCCGCCCCCTTCCACAGGACGGCCTGCCGCCGCTGCTCAAGCGCAACCGGCTGGTGGTGCTGGCTGGCACGTGGAACGTCAACGAGACGCGCTGCAGCGAGCACAGCATATCGCGGTGGCTGGTGCCGCGGGCGGCCAAGGCGGACATCGTGGCGGTGGCGCTGCAGGTGCGTGGAGGGCTGCCGGCTTTTCAACGAATAATCACCACTGCGATCTGCATGGAAATCTTGCGTTGTCCCCGACAAGTCAAGACCGGGACGGGTGTTCGGTTTCAATTCAGTGTTGGCTAGCCAAAGGTGCGCTTGCATTACTAACATGCCGTTTCTGCTAGCTTCAGGTTTGCTCACACACAACATTCCGTCCGTGCCCTCTCCCCTTCAGGAAGTTGAGATGGGCACCAGTAGTGTGGCCATGGATGCCGCCTACAGCATGTTGTACAGGTCCAAGCTGGTGCGTGGGCTGCTGGGGTGCGTGGGCTGCTGGGGTGCTGGGCTGCTGGGGTGCTGGGCAGGCGGTTGCAAGGCACAGGCAAAAGGGCCGCAGGGGCAGGGCTTCCCGCAGCAAGGGCCTGAGCTGGTGCGTGGGGCGCCCGCGGTTGCCAAGGTGCTGCTGGGCAAGCGACCAGCACTCCACAACCCACTTTTGCCTTCAATCTACCCCCGATTCACCGCCAATCCATCGCCTCTCCACCGCCACACCACTCGCAGGAGAAGGGCACTAACCAGGGCCAGTGGTGGGCCAACGCCATCGCGGCCTCCCTGGCGGAGACCCCCGGGGAGCCGTGGGAGCGGGTGGCGCTGCGCCAGATGTCGGGGCTGGTGCTGGTGGTGTTCTGCAGGCAAGTGCGCTCGACATGACATGACAGGACAGGACACCGTGATGCGCTGAGATGCTATAACCCGTGACTACCATACTGGTTTAGTATTGATAGGATTCGCGTGGAGGATGGCGTGTGCGTTCCGCGGCAGGTGCTAGTGGTATTCTGCAGGAAAGGTAACAACCATACCGAGGACCTTTGGTTAGCCTTTCGCGTTCAAGCATGCTGGAGAGGGTGACACCTCGGCGCCGTGGCAACACCTTACCGGAAACACCCTTACACATTGTGCGGCTCCCTGCCGTCGCCGGACGCAACCCGGCTGGCCACCCCTCATCTTCGCTGCAAGCAGCAGCCGGATCTGGAGGGTGGCATGCACTGTGCCATGAACACGGCAGGTGGTGCCAACTGTGGCCGCAGGCGGCGGCTGCCGCGGTAGTGCACGCCACCCTTTGTTGCAGCGATAGCTTGACTGGTCATGGCAATGGCCAACTGTGTCGTGCCCCCGCAGGCGCGCGCTGCAGCTGGATGTGACGTCTAGCCGTTTGTGGCTCACTTTGTACGCTCACTGTGTACCCCACTGTATACCCGCGCCCCAATAGTAACATCAGCTGCCTTTTATGCTGTTTGCCCTTCCCCCGCAGGCGCGCGCTGCAGCTGGACGTGGGCGAGGTGTCCACCACCAGCGTGGCGTGCGGCGTCATGGGCGTGGGGGGCAACAAGGGGGCAGTGGCGGTGTCAATGACGCTGTTCAGGTGCGGATTGAAGAGTTGAAGATGTAGGGTCAGGGAAGTAAGCTGTGGAGCGGGGTGCAGCAACAAGGTGTTGTGGCGGTGCGCGGGCGCTGTGCACGTGCGGCACGGCTCCGCACTGACTGTACGCGGTCCACCCTTGACCATCTCCCTCATCTACCCGTATGATACCTGCGCTTCCCCACCAATCATCCGTGCACCCGCCCCGCAGGCACCTCGTGTGCACAGCTCTTGCGGCGCCCCATGCGCACGTCTGCTGCGTAGCTTCTAGCAAGGAACAGAGGGCCCGTCGGTGCGACTGTGCGTCTTGAGTCCTCGCCCGCCCACGACCACCCCTGCCCCCTCACCCACCTGCCCCCTACTAGTAATGTGTTCCCCATTTGCTGCCATTAGGACTACCACCACCACCACCACCAGGTCGCGTTACTGCTTTCTTGTCATCCCGCCCCGCAGGCGCCGCGTGGTGTTCGTGTGCTCCCATTTCGCCGCCCACCAGGAGCGAGTGGACGAACGTAACGCCAACTACAACAAAATCGTACGGCAGCTGCACTTCAGCGCCGGCAGCAAGACGGCGCGGCGGCGGCAGCAGCAGGAGGCGGCGCGGGGGGCGAAGGAGGCGGCGGCCGCGGCGGCGCTGATGGGGCAGGGCTCTGGCGGCGCGCCGCTGACGGGAGGGATGCCACTGGGGGGCATGGGGGCAGTGGCGGGCCCCACCGGCCAGAGGGGCGTTGCGGATGAGTTTGGGAGAGCGGAGTTCAGCGGGAGCGCTGCGGAGGAGGCCGAGGAGGGGGAGGTGAGGTGGGGTGGGAAGGGTGGAGGGAGGAGGGGGAGGAGGTGGAAGAAGTTGTGCTTAGGTGTGGGGTCGGGCGGGATGTGGTGCCGTGTGGCTACTATCGAGTTGCACGGGGATTCGGGGCAGGAAGGCGTTTAAACGGCAGGGGATGGCCGAGGGGTGCTGCTGTGCAGCAACACCGGTTTGCTACAACACGTACCATTACCCACGGCTTTGCTCTTGCCTTACTGCTTGGCCATAGTACAACCTTTCAGGCTGCTGTACCTCTTGTGAGCACCGGCATGCAAAATGGCAACTCTCCCGGCGACATGCGTAGTCCCGCCACAGTTGTTCATGCAATAATCATCATTCACGGGAGCCAAATGCGTTTGCAAAGCAACAGTTTTGCTTTCCTTTCCTGTGCCGCGGGCAGGCCGCCTCGTGTGAGGACGTGTACAGCCCGGGCATGGCGGAGGCTGCCATGCTGGTGTGGGCCGGGGACTTCAACTACCGCATTGAGGGGACCTACGACGAGGTGTGCCGCATGGCGAGGGAGGGCGCCTTCGCACAGCTGTTCGCAATCGACCAGGTGGGGAAAGGGGAGCGGATTGACATTGCAGGAAAGCGTGAGCCCACGTGAATTAGGGTTAGTACCGGCGTGCACGCATGGCAATTGTTCATGGCACAGCTGTTGGTGCTAAGCCAGGTGAGGAGAAGAGAGGAGCTGCAATGCAGGAGGGGCGGTTGTCCGCTCGTAACAAAGCGGGAATCGTTCTGAAGACTTGTACTGACGGAGTACATTTCAGCGAGGGTTTCCGGGCCCATAGGGGCATCCTCTGCCCCCAAAGGGCAATGAGTCAACCCCTTTTCACTTCCCTCTGGGCCAAAGGTACATGATGAGCTAACGGCACCTGCTCGCGATAGACTACCAGGGGTGGGGGCACGCGCGGAACGTGGCCGTGAAACGATGTGCGACGTCAGGGCGTCGCGGGGGCCCGCACTGCAGGGTTACGTCAACCACTCGGCATACGGTACGCAGGCCGGGGAACCGTTTACACGGGGTCACCACAAGATAACTTTATATTGTAGTCAGTACGTTGTATGAGTTTTAGAACTCTTCTTCTGCTGTGTGTGCTCAAATGCCCACAGGCCCGCGAGCTGATGGAGCGCGGGGTCATCTTCCGCGGCCTTCGCGAACCGCTGCCGCTGGGCCACCCCACCTTCCCGCCCACCTACAAATTCGACAAGCCCGAGAAGGGTACGGCACCGTACGACAGGCTGCCGTACGACAGGAGCGAGAAGAGGCGCATTCCGGCGTGGACGGACCGAGTGTTTTACCGGGGGAGCAGGCCGGGGAGCACAGGTAAGGAGGTGGAGTAAGGAGGTGGAGACAGTCCGGGGGCTGTGGGCAGCATGTGACGACAAGTGTATGCGGGATGGGGGTCCTTTTGGGTGTAATGGCTTGTGCTTATGAGTTCTGGCGTTCCCAGCCCAGTCCCAGCTCAGCCCAGCCCCAGCTTTTAACGACATGTAGTCGAGTTCTACAATCGATTTCTACGGCGGGTTTGTGAGTAGCGGGGCGCAGTCGCACAAGGTCTGCTTGCCTTGCCGCTGGAGCCGAAGCCGGACAACATTGTGCAACATTGTCAAGACCAAGCTCCGCGCCGGCCATATGGCACGGCTGTGTTTAGAACGGGTGGACTTGTGTGCGGGTTGAGACCTACCGCACCCGTAGACGTGCCCGAGGAGCAGGTGCCGGTGGGTATAGCGGATCCCCCTCCTTGGTGTGAACAATAGTTCACATTCTAAGCATGTTGCCACGTGCTCTGACTGCACACGTGGCCGTGAAGGAGGTGCCGGTGGGAACGCTTCGTGACTAGTCAATCTACATTAACACCGTGGACCATGTAAGGTATTAACAATGTAAGCATGTGCCCTGGCTGCAGACGTGCCCGAGGAGGAGGTGCTGGTGGGCGTGCTTGGCGCCGACGACTACGGCGCGGTGATGGACGTGTGGGACTCGGACCACCGACCCGTGCACGCGCTGCTGCACGTGGAGCTGCCCTGCTACGACCAGGTGCGCATGCGTTTACTAACGCGTGCGGGCAGCATGAAACGTGTTGTGGGCTGCCGCACGCATTCTGTTTGCCTGCCTTCGGGAGACGCCGCTGGACATGTCAACACCTCCGTCAAGACCAAGTTCCGCACCACCACGTCACGGCTTTGTGTTCAGCAGGGTTAATATGTTGTGGGCTATCCCAATCCCATGCAAACTTGTGTTAGGCATACCGCATCACCCATTGCCCAATGTAACTCCCGACGCGCTCAGCAACCTGCCAAGCACCCTTCTTCCTGCCCCCTCCCCTCCGTCCCCCACCCCCGCAGTTCGCCAAGCGACGTCACGGCCTGGCGGTCGCAGCCGCCGTGCACCGCACCGCCTGCGCGCCCGCCGCTGCCGCCCTGGCCTCCCAACCGCGCGACTACAACGCGGACCACCACGCCCACGCCGCGCCCTCCGGCTGCTGCGCCGTGTCCGTGTTGCCCCCGCGCTGGCCCTGGCCCCGGGCGGCTCGGCGGCTGTGGAGCTGCACAGCGGTGCGTCGGTGCCCCTGGTGGCACACGTGTATGCGGAGCTGGTTGGGGACAGGCCGCTGCAGGTGGGTGGGGTGGAGCGGAGGGGTGTGGGTTGCTGCGTGTTGAAGGATGCGGTGATGGGAGGTACAAACGCAGATTCCAAAGCAAGTTCCAAGGACGAGGCTCTAGTCTAAACCGAAGTGACATGTGCGATACGGTTGTTGAGTGTGTCTGTGTGGGCTGGGATGGAGTGACGCACGTGTACGTGTGGAGCTGGTGGGGGACAGGCCGCTGCGGGTAGGGGGCCTGAAACGGGCCGGGCCAGGCAGCGCGTAGCGACGTGGGCAATGCCTGTAGCGTTTATAGGAACAGGAGGCCATTCTGTATGGCGTCGCCGATTTCGAGTTGCACTGTTGGATTTTGTAGCTCCAGGTGGTCACAACTTAAGTTTTGACGGGTCAAACTGATGCATACGTTGCCAGTGTTCTGACGCGCAGCCGTGAAACCTGCACCCCTGCTGCCCCACCGCAGCGCCCGTACGGCGGCCCGCGGCTGGTCTCGCTGCCGCCCTGGCTCGAGGTCTCCCCTGTCTCCTTCCTGCTGCCGCCCGCGCAGCGCCCGCAGCAGCCCGGCGGCGGCGGGCCGCTGCTGCCCGGCGTGGCACGTGTGGCGCTGCGCACGCACAGCATGGAGGGCGCGCCGCGCGACAGCCTGCTGCAGCTGCGGCTGAGGTTCAGGCTAGAGTCGCTGTGGGGGGCGCCGCAGGGGGTCGCAGCGGCTATGCCGGGGGTGACGGTCACGGTCAAGGTGCCATGACCTATGTGCATCGGAAGTGGGTGGGACAGGGGTTTGTGGTTCGCGTACACGCGTACACGCGAGGCGAGGCGTGTAAGGCGTCAGGGAAGCAATGTAACGCTGGTGCCTGCACGTGAACAGGAAGTGGGTGGGAGGAAGTGGGGAGGAGGAGCTTGAGCTTGGGGCGGCGCCACAGGGAGGGGCAGTGCCCCATGCCGGGAGTGACGGTCACGGTGAAGGTGCCTTGAGCACGTGGGTAATGGGGAGTGCTGGAGGCTGGATTTCAGGGAAGGGGTAGACGAGAGTGGAGGCTCTGGAGTGGAGGTGCCATTGCAGTGGCTATACGCCGGGGTGACGGTCACAGTGGAGGTTCGGTTATAGAGCGGTGGGATCTGGTGTGTGGGAAGGCGGCACGAGGTGGGGTAGTGGAGGTGCATGAGAGGGAGGGAAGGAAGCGCAGGTGGGTATGAGGGCAGGGTCCGAGTGTGGGGCATGTGGGTTACGGGCTTTGCACGGACGCAGTGTAGTACAGGATGGGTGGTGGGGAGCGGGGCAGCACTGACCAGCAGAGCGTGCACCGCTGGAGGCGGGGCGCTACCGGTACTTGGAGGGCGTGACGTAGCGGTGGTCAGTGTGGTGGTGGTGGTGGTGGTGGTGGTGGTGTACTGTGGTGCACCAACTTAGTTGTGAGGTATGAGCGTGAGCTGGCCGTTGGTTGAAGACTGGTAGTAGGTGTTGAAGCGGCAGGGCTGAGGGCGGCTACGCCGCAAGAGAGTGGCAGCTTCCGAAGGGCGTCTGCGTGTGCTGTAGTAGAGTGTTCGGGATACGTAGTGCCGCGCACCCACTGTAACCGGGTGAGTACCCTCTCCTGATTGGTTTGCAGCGTTGACCTTGTTGCGCCCGGTCACACATCTCGACCCCCGCATATGGTTCTGTGGTACCCAGGGGCACCCTGGGGGTACCAGCAAACGAGCGGTATTGAATGCGGGGTGCTGGCTACCTTTATACCGTATCCGCTTCACGCTTGAAGGCGTGATTGCCTGTGAGCTATGCTTGGCGCTCATTGCAGGCGTACGTGTTGCCTGTAGCGCACCTGTGCTGTGGTTGGATCTTGGATGATGCTGACTTGTCAGATCCATCGCCCTCGGCCATGCATGGAGGTCAGCCTGCAATGGCACGATGCAGGGCACGGAGCAAATACGGTACCCATTCCGGCATTGCCCGAACCTACGCCACTGTGTCCTAGGTCAGGGCTTGGTTATAACTTCCTTGCTACTTGTTCTTTTCGACCATCGATCACAAACCCTGCCGCGGCGCTGGGCCCATGGGTCGTCCTCTCCGCGTTCCAGCCGGTTGACGCGAACGTTTCCTCCTAGATCACGTCTGCCACAGCCATAGCCTCGTACCGTTTACTCTTACTCTTACAGCTAGATACCTGTTTCAGATCCAGCGCAAATGCATCGCGCTGGGGCGGCACTCACCCAGCTCTCGCGCTGCCACCTAGCCTCCGCCCTCTTGCCAACCTGCAGTGCCGCAGTGCATAGCAACTTTGCATCTACCGGCACACACTCTGCTCACGGCTGCAGCTCCGTCGGCGCCCTTCCGGCGTTCCCCACGACGCCAACGCTCCCGGCCTGCGCCCGCCCGCGCAACCACCACTACGGACGGCCCTTTGCAACCGCAACTTCTCCCAGCGCCAACCCAACCAGCACAACCTCCTCGCCCGCCCTGACAACCCACCACCGAAACCCCGACCCCAGCTCCCCCATACCGCTCCTCCATCTGGCCCCTGATGACCCCCGGGCCCCGGAGTGCCTCACCTGTGACCTGGGGCGCGCCTGCGCACACGGCGACGTGCCACGTGTCACCCAGCTGCTGGACCAACTGCTAACCGACAGCCACGGCGACCCCGTGCGGCGCCGCCAGCTGTTGATGTCCCGCACTGTGAGCGGCGGGACTCCCCTGCATGCCGTCGCCGCCAAGGGGCACGTGGAGGTTGTACGGCTGCTGCTGGGGGCGGGCGCAGACCCGAACGCCGCCGCCGAGCGCGATGGCTGTGCGGTGGAGAGGCCGGCGAAAACGAAGAAGGAGCCTAGCCCTCCTCCGCCTTTCAAGGTGCCTGACGGCTGGGTGTTGGTACCGTTGGAGCTGGAGGAGCCGGAAGACTGGTACCAGGGGAGACGCCGCTACACGCCGCGTGCGCCAGGTGCGTGTGGGAGTGGATAGAGCTGTAGTAGATTCATCCGTACTAGGGCACGACAGCGTTTCCTGGGATCGGGGGATGCGGGGCCTGGCTGGTGGCGCAACCCTTTTTTTGTACACCCATGGAATGTAACGGTGGC